>PNEQ01008036.1:47853-58171 GCA_003012365.1 Medauroidea extradentata
CGAACTCTTGGGAAAACAAACAGTGGAGGAACAAACAGGTCCCCAGAAGCATTAATGCACAAAAGTACAGTAACATTTCTTCCTCTTTCACCTGATGTTAATTTCCCCACCTGTTTCTTACCCCTTATTGTTATGACTTTGAGTTGGTTGTTGTGAACGCATGACACCCCAGTTTCATCAGCGTTAAAAATGCGCGATGAACTAAACGAATATTTTCCCATTAATTCCGACAGCTTGTCATAAAACCGGTCAACTTGTTCTTTATTAAACCCAGCAGCCCGCTGCAGACTTGTAGACTCCGCGGACCTTAAGCTCAAGTCGGGGTGCCTCTTCATGAACTCGTAAAAAGTCTTTTCCAGCTTTCTATTTTTGCTTATTAAAGCGATGATCAATGCGTAGGTGCTCTGCCAAGTCAAATGATAAAGTAAGAAATTCATCTCTAGTCAGTGGTATGAGTTGTCTATCTAGAGTTCCTGATGTTCATCACTAAAAGTATTTCGGAAAGAACCCATGTGTGGTTTCATAATTGCCTCGTTTCCTGAACCAAGTTTAACGAGTCGGTCACCCAGTGTACTCTTTGGAACGGAAAAGTGTTCACGTGCTACTCTAATGCTCATTTCATTCTTTCTAACATATTGTACTGCTAATTTCATATTGTCTTCTGTCAATTTCCCCCCTTTTCTCTCCATTTTTCTGAAAATATAAAGAACACCTGTATCAGAATATATTCAAAAAAATCGAACTCTAATGTCCGGTACTACCCGCACCCGTCCGATATAACCCTCCAAGAGGTTGTCCGATATTACCCGACCGACACGCAATCAAAATCCCATCATAAAATACAGAGTATTCAGCGCACACAAATGTTACACCGTATGGTCATACAAAAAGTATTAATACGCAAGGTACTTTGCCTAGACTAATGTTTCACTTACGTGATGTGTTGTAACAAGCCGTCAAAGTTATCTCCGTGCAGAAGGTCCTTGCGTAAAACCAACAAAATGTAACACCACTCCACACCCGCACAACGCACGAACTCACAATGGCGAACACACGCATCCTTCATACAGATGTACGAAACAAGCCCTCGATTAGTGCTGCCCCTAGCGCGCAACTCTGGAAACTACACTGTCCGATATCACCCGCTGTCCGGTATTACCCGACCTTCCCATGCAAAGCTGACTTGACTTGTGTATTTTGTTCTGCCTGTGCTCATGTTTTCAAAATGACGGCCAGTTTTATATTTTTAAGCATAGTATAACATATCTTAGGAAATATTTTTCAGAATTTCGTTCATCCTGTGTTTATACTTCAAAATGGCAGCGGTTTATATATTTTTAGCATAGAATTACATATCTTAGGAAGAATAGTTCAGAATGTCATCAAACTTGGTACATGTATACTATATACATAGCTAACTTTGCTCTTGTGTATGTATTTCTTCTGTGTTCATATTTTCAAAATTGCGGCATAGTAAAACACATTTTAGGAAATATTTTTTTTAGAATCTCATCAATGGTACATACTACAGTCAAAGCTGACCTATTTTTGTGTATTTCTTTCAACCTGTGTTCATATTTTTAAAACGACGGCCATAATTATGTTTTTAATATAGTATTACATAATGCTAGCCATTTTTATATTATTTTCATAATATGCCATATACATAAAAATATTTGCTTAGTAATTTCATCTAACGTGATACACATATACTACAAAGTCTAAAAAGTTGACTTGACTTTTCTGTATTTCGTTATTCACATGTTGATATTTTTATAATGGTGATCATGTAATATTTTTTCGCATAATATGACATATTTGGGGAAATATTTTTTCGAAGTTCATTAATCTCGGCACGTATATTCTAGTTAGTTGATAGGACCTTTGTTTATATCGATCATTCTTTGGTAATATTTTGAAATCTGCGCCCATTTTATCTTTATGATAGAAACACATATCAAAATCTGTATTCCTAATTTTAATCAAACTGGGTACGGGTGTATTGCTTAGTAAGGTATCTTATTTTTTGTATATTTGGTTTTATGTCTTAATTAATATTATTATTTAATATTCCTAGGCGTACGTAAACAAAACAAATTTAACCTTCAGGGCTAATTTGCATCCACTTTGAGGAAAACGGGCTTAACAATTATGCTGGTAACTTCTTGTTTTTTTTCTGAATTTAAAGGATTTATCATAGGGTTTTTTTGTTTCACACAAATTGAAATGTGATAAAATCCGGTAACCACCTAGGAAATCATTTTGTATGCTTTCTAAGTATAAACATAGTTATCGACATTTAAACATAAAACATTGTGCAAAGCGAATTTTTAAAAAATACTTTCAATGGTATGGTTTAGCTCAAGAGTTTCTCGAATTCACCGAAAACTCACCAATAATTCTCTATGGAATCTGACAATCCCTTAGGGGCCGCGGTGGCCGAATGGTCACACCATTCGCCTCCCACCAAGTTGATCCGGGTTAGATTCCCGGTGAGAATCGTGCCGAACGATGCCGCTGGTCAGCGGGTTTTCTCGGGGATCTCCCGTAGACCCCACCCTTTCATTCCGGCGTTGCTCCATACTCACCTCATGTCACCCACCACCAGCGCTAAAGACCTCGATGTTTAGGCGCTCACCAAAATCTCTCACTCACTGACAATCCCTTCGCCTTCAATCAGCGTTTAATGTTTGGTTAAATGTACTCTGAATTTAATCATACAATTTAAGATACAACTACATGCAAACCTCTTGATGAAGTTACACGAAACCTATCAGTCCTGTACTGGTGACTTTGACATGCATAGTAAGATGTAGGCCAGCATGATTATATGGGTAGATTTTGAAATACGTATTGTTAAATTATTGTTAAAAACTTTATCCCTAAATATTTCCCTAATTAATATTTTTAATCGTGATGATACAAATTTACACTTTTCTCACGCTCGTTATTGATTAAATATCACCAAAACGTAAAATATACTGAAGATATAGAAAGTAGTTTGGACCACATGAACGGTGCTTTTATAACGTTATTACCAAACTTTTTACCGCCAATAAAGTTTCCAAAAGGTGTCTGGGCATTTTGGTATTTCATGCTTTAAATACTAGTCTACAATATCCGTTTACGTTGCTAAACACTACTTTTGTACACGCATTGCCATGAAGATAACAAATACGTATAGAATTCGTTATCAAGATATTTTCAAATAAAAAAAATTACACTCACTATAAAAAAAGTTGGCTACAATTAATTAAAGCACGAAGAACCAACATGCCGATACGCCTTCTAAAGTAGGTAAGTGCTGGTAAAAATTAGGAAAAATATAACACTTTAGTGAACCATTTCACTTAAAGTTTGCAACTTAATAGTTCAGCTCAGCTAGCGTTATACAAACATGCAGAAATATAGGCTGCTCTTAAACTTTTGTTCTCTCGTTTCATGGTTAAAAAGATATGACTTAATTAAACAGCGCCATACCCTTTAATTTTTACTAGTATATCGCTCTGTTAAACACTCGTGTTATTTATTATTTTGTTTTGGTCTGCCCATGTTTGGAATAAACAACGCAGACTTCACCCGTCACCTACTCGACGTTGTTCACACTTAATTGCTATACGAAACGCAATGGTTGTTCGTTAACTGACCGCTCGCTCTGGCCAGCAACGAGGTGTAAGGGGTTGGGAAGATCTACACACAAACGTATTTTAATTAGCTTTCCGAGCTAACTGCCTCGGCAGAAAAAAATATTATCAGTGAGCTATACATCATGCTACTTTTGCTACGTACAAACAGAGCGTGGCGATGCCGTAAAATTTATGCGGTAGGCGCAGACTACTTTTACTTTTCGCGGATTTTAAGTGGTGCCGAGACGTCTTGTTGTCAGCAGAACTGAAATGAAAGTTAACAAGCACTCAGTGGAGTTGATAAACAAAACATGGAATTAATTTCTATGCCATACCGTGGAAAAGTACCGAACCACTAAAATCTGGCATGTCCAAATCGTCATATTTCAACAGCGAACAAAGTTTGCTTTTTAAGTTCCACGTGTGGTTCTAACTACCTTCAAATAAGAATAAATTACTTTATACAGGACTATTCGCGGTAAAGGCATTTTTTAAGGCATCCGTTCAGCAGGTATATATCAGTACTGAGATAAAGTTAAGTGGGCTTTACGACTCGTCACAGCGAGGTCATTAGAGACGACGACATATTATCTAACACAATAACAGGAACTGAGAGAGGAGTTGGACATGGCCTTTATTAACAGCTATCCCAGCATTTGTCTGGAGCGATTTCGGGAAACAGTGGTGTGTCAGTACCAAATAAACATATAGCCTAAGTAAAATTTCGTTGCCTCAGATCACAGCATAACGAGTGCAGTAAAATGTACATGTGCCAAAAGGAAAACTAAGAACAGAAAAAATTACGACAAACACCTCAAAGCAATTTCACTCTCCGCGCATAGTGGCGGTATTATCTTGACGCCTGTAACAGCGTCGCCCATATCACCTCCTTTTTAAATGCCTCACGTAGATAAAAACAACCAGACAAGGACTTCTCTGAAAGGCCTGGATTTTCCGCGCTTTACCCAACATTAATAAACACGGATAATGGAGAGTTTACGTTATTACTAAATGTGGCTCAAATCACTGTCAGCGAGCAGCTAATACACATATTTGTCTGCTTGAGTTCACAGATAAACTTGGAGGCTGGCTTACCGTTAGTGAACCTGAGAATTTTTCACGTATCTACTGATATGCCGAGCGTATCTACCAGCCACCCATTCTACCAAGGGCAGAGCTATGGTCCTGTAACAGAAGCCTTAATGCATTGACGCTAATAAAGGAGGGGGCGGGGGAGCATCCGAGTCAGTGCTCCCCCCCCCCCCAGACCAACAACTCAAATATTCTGCAATGGTGGATAAAACAGCGACTGTTTTAGAAAATGGGCTGGAAGACTTCAACGGTTATGACGTTGACTGGAACACTGAGAATATAATAATGTGTTCTGTAAGAACTGTAAGGTTAGTGAGTGAGTTGAGTGAGAGATTACGGTCAGCGGTTAGCATCGAGGTCTTCAGCGATGGTGAGAGGAGGCATGAGTTGAGTTATGGAGCAGCGTTGGAATGAAAAAAGGGGGGGGGGGGAGATCCTCGAGAAAACCCGCCGACCAGCGCCATCGTCTAGCTCGATTCCCACATGCGAAAATCCTGAGAATGACCCGGATCGCCTTGGTGGATAGCGAATGGACTGACCACTCGGCCACCGCGGCCCCTGTAGGTTAGTATTGGGCTGTATAATACAAAGGCCATATGGAAAAATGCAGGTGTGTGCCCCTCCCAAAATTATGTTCTAGTTGCGCCACTGTACTGATGTCAGTCCAGCCACAGTGTCACAGCAGCAAGGACAACATCCTTATTGATGGTGAGAGGTTGTATGTAGAGAGATGGGATTTCGCGTGCTGCCCTCGGTGCATACCATTACCTGGAACAGTTGCAGAGCGTGGGAACAAGTCGCGGATATCCTACGAGGAAGCATCATGACTCGCCCCGAACAGCAGTGGCATTGATGGAAAAGGTTGGGGCGGAGTACGAAGAGAACGAAAGACGTAAAACAAAACGAAAAGAAAGGAGTGGTAGAGGAAAAATAGAGAGTGAAAATAGAGCAAGAAGAGAGCAAGAAGAGAGCAAACGATATAAAAAAAACAAGTGGGTTTGTATATAGGATTCCTCCAGCTGAAAAAAAAAAAAAAAAAAAAAAAAGGGTAACGAATTTTTATAAAGTGTTGTTGGGCAGATGCGACGGCGTAGCGAAAACATAGTAGGACAATTTGTACAGAATAGTGTTAGAAGGCAAACCCTCAATCACAGATGACGTCATGGACATTACCTTACATAAAACGTTTACGTTACACATATTCAACTTCAATAGTCCATCGGTACCGGATCTAAAACATTACATCACGTATTTCGACGGGGAAGTAGGAGTGTCTTTGTCATGTAGAATATATTCTATGACTTAAACTGCGTTGTCAAAGTAATATCGAACGCCACGACTACCATGCTGAGGTATCAACACGATATACGAACACATATATACATATACATACACACGCAACGAAATGCCTTTAAATTAAAAAAAAAAAAAAAAAAAAAAAAAAAAAAAAAAAAAATAAATAAATAAATATATATATATATATATATATATATATATATATATATATATATATGAAATTTGGAAGTATTCTTTAAATTCAGCAGCAGTTTCTTAGTAAAAAAATTTTCAGTCCGTTTTATACGTATTTTAAGTAGGCCAGTTATCATGTAATTACATGGTGAATTATTTCAGTAAGACAGTTTACTTGTTCGTAGGTCCCACTGATACGCAAAGTGTGCATTTTACATGCCATTACACTAAATAATTTTAATGTGAAGTAAATGTTACAAATGATGTCGACAATACAAACTCTACCATGTATAGATGTAAAGATTTTAGTGACGAGCACCCTACTACATTGCAGTTCCCAGACACTTGTTTAAGAGTGAGTGATAGTTACCATATTGAATTTTTCTATTTTGTGTCATAACTTTTCCGCTGGGAAATTTTTTGGAACTTTAACTTAACTACGGAATAGAATACATATTGATAGAGTTTTAGACACCATAACTCTTTATTTTTCGTTACTGTTACAGATTGGATTGCAGTTAAGAAATTAATAATAATTATCTACCAGCAAATTCGACCTGTAACAACAGTAACGACAAAAATATATATACAGCGAATAAAATTCTATCAGTACGTATTCTATCCCATAGTTAGGTTAAATTTCCAAACAAATTCCCAGAAGAAAAGTTATGAAACAAAATACAAAAATTCAAAATGGTGATAATGGCGATAAGAGCCAGTGTTTCACGCTTGACGAGAAGCACATCTCCTCTATTCGCAGCGCGCCAAACTGGCATGTAAGGTTTTTCTTGTAGTCTTTTTCCTACGGGACTTTAAGCGGTGACCACAACATTTTATTTTTGAATAGTAAGAAGTAAAGACCAACGCATGCCTCTCGCTTTGCACTTCACGAATTAAGGTCATATTTTCTGAGTTACAGCAGTCTAAAAAAAAACTGTATTTAGCTATTTTGAGAGGCCCGAAAATCGTGTTTTTAAAAAGCGTGCTGAATTTTTGAAAACATAGAAGCATAGTTTCAAGTGTGTGTCATTTTCGTTGATAAACATAATATGAATAAGTTAAGCGGTTTCACGTAAAAAAGAATACGCGTGACGCGCTGCAACGCCGTCCATGCGCCAGTCGAGGACTTCTCAGGGAAGTCGGTGGTCGCCACAGCTACAGTTCCACTCCAGCTTACTAAGAAAATAAGACTGCCGATGGTGGCTTGTGTCAAACCACAGCATGAGAATAAAGTCGGCCAGACTCGTATCATCCTTTCTGTGCTAGATAGACCATGCAGCTTAAAATAGAACAATCCCACCCAGACGGTCTGTTTAAATGCACGAACAGTTTAAGACAAAATATTATGATTCAAGACTACAGAGGGGGTAGCGGTGTCCGAGTGGTCAGATCACTCGGCTCCCACCGAGGCGAACCGGGTTCGGACTCCGGATTTTCGCATGTGGGAATCGTGCCGGACGATGCCGTTGGTCTTTGATTCCGGCGCCGCTACACCATCACCTCATTTCACCCCTCACCAGCGCTCAAAACTTTGATGTTAAGCGCTGCCCAAAATTTCTCAACTCAAGACTACAGAAAATACAGGAATGACACTATAACACTAAAAACACACTGTCCTTGTTAATGATTACGATAATGAATTTATTATTTTTATTATTGTGCTTAGAGTCTCGTCGACACCGGTGACACAAATTTACGCAGTGACAGGAAAGAGGGAGAGAAATCGGACATGGTCTTTGTTAAGGAACCATGTTGGCATTCGCCTGGAGCGACTTCTGGAAACCATATAATTTCCAAATCAGGATGGACTGTGCCGAGAATTGAACCCGAGTCTTGACGCTTTACTGTAGAGAGACCTAGCAATTAAGGCTCCCGCCTGGTGACCATGTGTCTGTGTGAGTGAGGCACGACACCAAGGGCGATGTTGGCCGGCTCATCTGGTACGGTATCGCCTCTACCGAACAACACTGAAACGGCGTACAGTGGTATCATAGATCACTCGCCTGATTAACACTTGTCAGTGGTGACCCCATATATTTATCGGTGGAAAGTTTTAGGCAAACTGCAGTACACCTTCTTTTATCGTAGTTTCAAACAAATCCCGCGAGTAGTTGTTAGGCAATATAGATTGAAAAATACGTTTTTAGTCATAAAAAGGGCTCCGAAATTATCTTTATGAAAAACGTAATGTTTTGAAACCATCATTCCGACGTCGTCTGATGTGTGTGTGTGTGTTATTTTATTAAATGCACACGTTAGCAACAGTTTTTCAACTTTCGTAGAAAAAAAGAGTTATGCTAGCACACGCTGCAACGCTGTTTACAAGGCACGCAGGCGGTCGCCTTAAGAAGACGTTAATGTGGCGATTACGGACGGTGATTACAGTTTATGGTTATGCATGATCACTAATGAAAATCCACGTGTTCCCGCCATCATACAGGGCCACATTGTATATTCGAGAAGGCCGGGGTGACGGTTGGACCGGCTGCTCGAATAGCGAGCCAAGCATGTCGCCCGCCGGCCCGAATAATAGATGAGTGTGATATGAGTGTGGAGTAGCAACGGAGTGGGTAAACGGGAGTACAATGAAAAAAAAATTTCCCTGCACAATAATTTTTGTGGTAAACACTAAATTATTTAGTAGTGACTACAAAAATTTTTTTGTGGTTGCCACAAATATTATTTTGCAGGGTGAATACCAAACAAAATATTTCTTTCCGTGTACCGCGAGAAAAGCCGCCACGTTTCCCACATGTGAAAAATAAGGGACCGAACCCATCGGGGCTCGACCCCGGATCGCCGAAGTGGGAGGCGAGAGGTCCTACCCTACGAACACCGCGGCCCTATGGTCTGTAATGAATACAAATTATGATTATGCACGATTATGAATGATAGTTAAGGACAATGAAGACAGTGATGTTTAAGGTCATAACGATGACAACACAGCGAGGCCACTCTCTACGGGAGGAGTAGCATATCACTAGAAGAGATACGGACTGTCGTTGAGTGACCACCCTTGCTGAAGAGTGGCACAGAATGTGATCACTGTTACGCGTTGACGGAAGCCAAGGGAAAGGAAAACACTGAGATCCCGAGTAGGCGCACAGTAGGGGGTTTTAGGGGCTCCGAGCACAAGAGGGTTGAGGGTGTGGAGCTGCGGAGCCGCGGCCGCCATCTTGGATTACGTCATCGCCGCCATCTTGGATTACGTCATCGCCGCCATCTTGGATTACGTCATCGCCGCCATCTTGGATTGCGTCATCGCCGCCATCTTGTTTCCGGCCGCCATATTGTTTCCGGCCGCCATCTTGTTTCCGGCCGCCATCTTGGATTACATCACTTTCAAAATTTTCCAAAATTTCCCAAAAATTAAAAAAAAATTTCAAAAATTAAAAAAAAATCTAAAAATTAATTTTACATCCATCCGCCATCTTGGAATAATACCCCCCCCTTCCCCCATTCCCCCCCAAAATAATATATTTAATTCTAGGAATGACCACCAGGGGTTTGAGCAGCCATTTTTTTCTCACTTGATTCTACTCCACCTGTATACATATACATTTAAGGGCGATGTGTAATGTACCATAAGCAGGACTCTCGCCCCTATCACCAATATTATTTTTATGCTTACCTCCAGGCATCTAGATTGACAAGTATTATATATCAACAAAGTAATTTAATTTAATTTTTTAAAAACCTTTTATAGTATAATGTAATTGTGTTCTATGTAACCACTGATTGCGTGTACATGGACTGTTGCATCTGATGCTCTTTAAGAAAAGTTATGATAGGTGAATAATGTCTCTCAACACACACAATTTTAAGTTTTAAAAATATTTTTTATTAATTAAAACACTTTACAATACGTCCAATTTCTAATCCCGAGGAATCTCAAAATCCAGCAGACGCTGCACCATTCCACGTAGAACATGTACCTCTTCCAACAGGACACTGCAATTTCCCTCACACAACCTTCGTGCTGTATGAGTCGCGGCAGCCATCTCTTCACGGAAGAGCCTCAGTTCACCATGAACATCACGAAGTGTCACATCGTCATGTTCATCCCCGTCCACATCTTCGAGTCGTGCGATGTCGGGTGATGCTGGTGAGGCGAGTGTATACTCACTCCA
>PNEQ01008037.1:0-58070 GCA_003012365.1 Medauroidea extradentata
CTTCCGGTCCAGAAACTTCAGTAGCCTGCGGTAGGATGGAATGTCGTCCTCATGCGACATCTCAAATGCCTGTTTTAATGGTGTGTCCAGTTTTTCCAAAACAATATTCAAAAGTAAAAAATCCCATTTTTCAACTGGGAAGTCTAGTGCCTTCAAGGCATTCAAATGTTCTTCTAAGCACGCTACAAACCTTGTAAGTATGCTCTCATTCCTACTGTCCAATGTTATGAACATGGAGGGTTGCTGTGATGTGTATACTTAAAAACTTTTTCTCAAGTAGACTCCATACGACGTCATAATTAGTTTCTGTTACCGGCACAATGCTGACTACCTCTCGAGCTTTCGCCTTCAGACATCCCAAAAGGTAATGCATTTTTTGTACTTTGGATAAATGTGGAACATTACCCACCATGGAATTAAATAATTCCGCAAAGCCCTTCCATTCAGCCCGATTACCATTAAAAATTGGTAGTGACAGTGCAGGCAGCATAGACGCCTGCGGTAAAAAAACCGACTGTGTCTCATGGCGGCATGCGTTGTCACCCGAAACCCTAACCTCACTGTTTGTCAGATGTCTGTTATAAACTTTTCGTATGCAGCGAACTGCTCGTTAACTTCGTTCATGTCATATGAGTCGTCACCTGTTGATTTTGCACACAAAGCACAAAAATTATCCACCAACTCGTCACGTTTCTCAATAACCTCTTGGAAGGTAATTAAGAAATCTTCCATCTTCGAATCATCTTGGCGTGACGCTTCATACAATTCCCGTGCCTCGTCTGTCTAAGCCTCTGGCAGAATTGAAATTGCTGGTGTTAGTGCAGGTGGCTGGTGGGCTGTGATTGGTTGATATGGACCAATCACCAAGTGCAGGTGGCAGGTGGTAGTTGCTGATGATAATGCTGGTCACAAATGGTAGTTTCTATTGCAGGTACTAGCTTGGTATTATTAACAAAAAATCAGCTCATGGCCGACACAGTTTTATAAAGTTTAAAAATATCGGGTACAGTTTTGCGAGTTTAAATTTTGTGCAAGATAAGGAACTTTCCGTATAAAGTTATTAGGGGACCAGAAATTGAGTTTATAAACACAATACTGACCTGATACAAACAATAACATAACCTTAATTGTTTTTGTAGGAGCATTTGATACAAAATTGTAAGCTAAACGTAAGACTACAAAATAAGTTATTTCTTATTTATTTTAATGTATAGATTTCCAGCAGCGATGGAACTTACGAAAATTTACTCGCTGTAGTAGGTTATGTTGGCCACGTGGCATATGTTTGTTGTTTGTTAGGATATGCCAGCAATGCTGTTAAAGCAAAAATATTTGATTAAAGGTTTTAAGATAGCAAGAATAAAAAATCCTACATATTTTCTACATTGTATATATTTTGCCTACATCCACGGTGAATTCTTTACGAATTATTTTATTTATAAATAAAATATTAGTTCTCGTTGTTGAAAATTCCTACACGGGTGGATTTCACTGTCGATGCCACAAATGAAAAATTGCAGATATTACTGACACAAAAATAACCCATGAACCTAGCATAATCACTGCCCATTTGAAATTGAGATTTGTTAAATTAGGGTTGCATAGCTGTAGTAGTGTCATGTCGAGGCCATATCTTAAAATCCACGTTATGCTCTCCAGGCTTTGAAAATTAAGATTCTCTTGAAGAAACTTTTTAAAGTTAAGATAATGCAAGGGCCAGCACATAAGCTGCAAAACATATAATCAGCGCATGGCTAGTTAAGAGTTGACATTTTTGTGAACAAAACCCTTTACTATAAGATAGAATATACCGTAAAACGGGATGAGTAGAAACACTGGGGTAAATAGAAACAAAATTAGAAATAAATTCCTAGCTGGCACCTTTTGCTTAAAAAAATTATAATTACTATAAAACTACTGTTTGTAAACTGTTTTAACTTGCCTACCTAAAAAGAGAATTATTAAAACAGAATTAATACCGAAAATTTAGTTATAAAATTGTGTTTCTGTTCACCCCAGTGTTTCTAATCACCCCGTTTTACGGTACAGTATAACCAAGTAGACTGTTAATACCATGTTGTATAAATTATGTGCAAGAGCAAAATAATGTAATATTTTGTAGGCCTGCTACCTGGTTCTAGCAGAGTCCATGTCTAGTATGAGCTTGGCCAGGTTCCGTTTATGCTTGAGGATATTGGCAACTTCAGGCTCCAGCATGCTGTGCAACCTGTTTACCACCAGCTCCTCCACCTTGACATCATGTGACAGCACTTCATTTGCTAGCTCTATCTCCACTTTTCCACACTCATTCAGAATGTTCCTGTAATTGACAAACATCCAACAGATACTTAACTTGTACAGTACATTCTTTTATATCATAATGTAATGTGATCCTTGTAAAAGTCGGTTAACAACATTCAGAACGAAATCAAAACTTCAGAACAGAAAAGTATATACAATTAATGTGAGTGATGCAGGTAACACTGTAAAAATTTATTGAAATTCACAGGAATCAAGGTCAGGATAAAAAAACAAAAAAGGAGTAAAACTAAAAAACTCAATTTGTTATTTTTCTGAGCAAATATTTTGCCAAAGTGCAAAATATTGTTAACATAATCTCTTGATTTAGAACAGAAATTAAAAAAGTACAGCATTACAAATTAAGTTATTCATCAGAATTGCTAGAAGAAACAAAAACTAAGTGCTACAAAAACTATAAAGAAAAAATGAAAAGCAGTCTAAAAAACATTCATGTAACTTACAAAAAACTAACGAACACTAAACAAAAATTATAAAAAAATTAGTACACATATAAAGATAAAAAAAAAAGACAATACACATCTCAAATTCAAGACAGCTAAATTAACTTTTGTAACTGTGTCCCTTCCAAGCAAATAAAATTTCACACAAGATTATTTAATTATAAATAATTTAATAACCAAATGGATTTTTCTGTAGATGAAAAAAAATATTGGCACATTAGGTTCTGCAAACAAAATTACATTTTATGTAGCAGGAATATATAAACATACAATGATGATCTGTCACTATGACAGTTAATAAAAAACACAAACTTTAAAGGCAGATTTCACAATGCCTGGTTCTGCTCTGATTACACATGACAATATTTTTGTGTTGGTCAGAAATGTAAGTAACTGTTTTTCCCACCAGGCTATGGTCATTACAAAAGAGCAGGCTAAAACACACTGGCAGATTTCTGAACTCGGTGCCTGTAAACATATACCAAGTCCTGAGAGATAACATGAAATGAAGCCCCACAACAAAGAAACAACAGAATGTGATAGGCAGAAAAATAGTTGCTCTCAAAAAAAAAACTGCCTACCAAATTCAATGTCCCCCAAGTTTCCCACATGTGAAAAATCCAGGAACCAACCCCATTAGGAATTGAGCATGGATCACAGCTGTGGGATGTGAGAGGTCTGACAACTACACGGTCACGACCCCCACATTAAAAGAAAATTGACTAACTCAAGAAGTTATATAAGGAAAGGAAATATTTTTTTATCGAAGTATATTGTAATATTAATTTCAAATAAACATATCATATACACAGTATTTGTAGTGGTAGGATATTTAAGCAGTTTTTAAGATGGCGTAGTTGTAGATGTCAGTATATTAAGAATTTTTAAAATATAGACATTTCTTTGCGTTCGTGTTGTAAATAATGAAAATTAAATTTGGGGCATAGTGACAACGTTACAGTTGGCCAAACTGTAAATAGGAAATAAAAAAAGATTTGAGCTTTTTGGCAAGATGGCGATGTGAAATTGTTTTGTGTTTCGGTCGGGTTGAACTTAAACAAATACAGTACTATGGTCCCCTGATTGTTTAAGATCCCGGTAAGTTTTATGGAAGTGAAAATAAACATGGTCCTCCGAGCCGGATTTGGGAATCGCGATGTGTGCATTTTCGTGTGTTACTACGGGTAAGTAAACCGATGTTGGCTTATCACGGGAAGAGTGAGACAGTGATCAATGATTATTAGTGGAGCAAGACGAAACGCAAAAATATTAGTATATGTGAAAAATATACAGGTTAATTTTCTCTTACATGTTTGATAACCTTAACCTTTGTCATAATGTCGGAAGATCAGGTATTGAAAACACAATTTCAATCGCACCAACGAAGGCTGAATCTTATTTTGGAAGGCGGGCAAAAAAGCATTAGCAAAACCTGAGGACGAAAAGAAATGTGTCCTTTTTCGGTCAATGTGCAAGGAGTGAGTAAAATAAAGGAATCTTTCGAAACTGATATTTTGAACTTGGAGAGGTTAGTATGCAGCACAAAAACTATTAAGCCAGCAGATGTTGCATCCCAATGGAAAACATTCAACACTGTGTATTTCAAAATAGATGCAATTAAAGATAGATTGGACATAAATTGGAACCCGAAGGTGAAAACAGGAAATACTGAAATGAGGAAAGAGCCTGCCCTTAAACTTAAAATACCTGCAATAAAACTACCCGTATTCAATGGCGAAGTAAAAAATTGCCAGTCATTTTATTACTTGTATGTACGTTAGTGCGTAACAATGATCAGCTACATGCGGTTGAAAAATTCTTGTATTTAAAGTCGTCCCTGGAAGGTGAAGCAAGTGCCTTAATTTCTTCACTGTCAGTAACAAATGTCAACTATGAAGTAGCAAAAAATTTGATTGAGCAAAGATACAACCATTCCAGAGTAATCACATTGCACCATCTTGATGCAATTTTCGGGGCCCCAAAGGCACTTACCGACTCGGGGCAGTCAGTTAAAGTTCTGTTAAATATTGTCACAGAAAACATAGGGGCTTTAACGGTATTGGGTTTGCCTACAAAGCAGTGGGATGTTATACTCGTACATTTTTTGGTTGGAAAACTGGATCCTAAACTTCGAAAACACTGGGAACTTTCTCTTGCTCAAGACGAATTGCCATCCTATGAAAAATTTATTTAATTTTTGGAACGACACTCGCAGGTCCCAGACAGTAATGTTAAAGGCAAGGGAAAGGCAGGAAGTAGTAATTCTCAAGAGTGGGAAAACAGAAAATCCACCAAAACCCCAAGCAAGGAAAAATTTGTTTTTAGTACACTGAAAGAATTTAACCAAACTTGTTTTTACTGCAATTGACAGCACCCTATCATGAAATGTGAGTCCTTTCTGCAGCTTTCAGTTGAACAATGAATGCAATGAGTGAAGGAGCTAAAGATGTGTATGAATTGCCTAAAGGGTAATCACATCATGAGAGAATGCTTGTCGAACTTCAAGCGTTGAATATGCAGAAAAAATCATCACACTTCGCTGCACTTTCCATCTAAAACTCCTAGTGAACCAGGAGAATAGGGCAACAATTCAAATACAGCGGATAGTGTCCGAGATGCGACAAGACTAGTCCATTGTACTGGAACTCGCACGGAAGTACCCACTGTCTTGTTGTCAATTGCTGTCGTCAAAGTGTTGGACAGACGAGGTCAACCCCATTCTGTTCAAGCCCTAACTGATCCAGGTTCACAAGCCTCCTTTATCACTCAGGAATGTTTACACAAATTGCATCTTCCCTGTTCTCGTCACAGCTCACCACTAACCGCCCTTGGGCAGACACTACTTCCAGCTGCAAAGGGTGTAGCAAGCTGCACTGTGGTACTGTTCCAAATTTCATCTTCTATCCCGCAAGTCCCAATGAAGAAGCAGGATTGGCCTCATTTGTCGAACCTAATTGTAGCAGGCCCCAAGTTTCTTCAACCTCAGCAAGTCAATATGCTTCTTGGAGCAGATGTGTTCCCAGATATTCTTCTTGAAGGCAAAATTTGTTGATCCCCAGAAAAACCAATTGTCATAATCACTGCTCTGGGATGGCTGCTTATGGGAAACGTGAATGACAAAAGTTTCTTCAAATACTCTATGTCAATCCTTCTTTGTATCCACGTACGAACCAATAGACAGTTTGGTAAAGGGATTTTGGGAAACAAAAGAGGTGCCGAGCCATCAAACAATTAGATCAAAGGAAGATAAACAGGCCGAAGACGTCTTCGAAGAAACATGTATTCGCCAGTCAAATAGAAGGTATAGTGTTGCTTTGCCATTCAAAGGCGGGTGTCCAAACTTGGGTGACTCTCAGTTAACTGCAGTATGTCAATTTCTAGCGCTGGAGCATCGTCTGGAGAGAAATCAAAACATTAAGGTACAGTATCATGCCTTTTTACAAGAATACCTAGACCACGATAACATGGAACTGCTTGGCGAATTGCCAACTGCTAGTACTCACGGTTATTTCCTCCCCCATCACTGTGTGACTTGCCCTGACCATCCCAGCACCAAGCTCAGATGACTGGTATGCACTCCCTCTAGTTCATATCATAGTGTCTTTCCATTGGTCCAAACTTGACGTTCGCTTAGCCAATGACATCTGAGTCATGAAATGGTACAGTTCCTACATGAAGTACAAGCTCTTTGCTCTGCGCATAGAAAACCAGTGCCTGACCTAGCTTCACACAATGCTGGAGGACCACAGCAAGCTTGCCAGGTGGCCCCTGTTACTCCAAGCCAATGACTTAACCGCCGAGCACATTCCGGGGAAAAACAACCAGCTCCCAGTCGCTCTGCTAAGGTAGACCTGCCAAGATATCATAGGCGAGGCCGAATGAGGACATTTTGCAGCCTATAAACTCAACAGATCAGAACACTATCAGCCTCATGCAGGATGAGGTCACCAGCGAGCGAACCATCCTTGCACCACCTGCACAACAGAGTTGCATGCGCGCAAATGCAATGACCTGTCACTCAGAAGCATGGAAAGCAATTGAGTGCCAGGGTACTCATGACCGATGGACCATTAGCTAGCACATAACAGAGCCACAGCAAGTTACGCGGGTGACCAGTAGACTCTGAGGAACATCCACACCATTTTCTACTGGTAAGTAATAGCATGAGATGTGAGGGAGTATGTCAGGAAGTGTGTGGCATGCAACTGCTTTGAGTCAAGTTGGACTATGTTCAACAGCAGCAGCCATGCATGCCGACACAGCAGTTTAAGACTCGCCCTTGACCTCATGTGGCCTTGCAGCCTTACTCCAATGGCAAAAAGTTTGTGATAGTTGTGATGAACCTAATCTCTGGCTGAATGAAGTCCCATTCCACTCCCAGCGCACCTGCTATCATCACGATCTTCAATGCCAAGTTATTTCCCTGCTTACAGACAACGGGACGGAGTATATGGCCAGAAGTGGCATGACAGCTGCACCAGGTGAGGAGTGAGCTATTAAAGACTCCTGTCTACCACCCACGTGCTAACCCCACCAAAGACACAACCAACCAGACCCAACCGCATCTCCAGGTTGAGGAGAATCACCAGATCTGGCCTGACCGTCAGATACCTCTTTGCGTTGCGTTGACGAGTGAACACCATGACTGGCAAGTCATCTGCTGCCGTCCTCCTAGGACAAAACCTGTCAGTACCGGGGGAGCTTCAGTGCCCCTGCGTAGAAGGTTCTGATACGCAGGCTGATAGCGACAAGCCACATGAGCGACATGCGTTTGAGAGGCACAAAGTGCGAGAAAACCAGCTTCAGTACATCCGATTGTGGCTCACAACCTCCACGAGACTGCAGAAACCTTCAACAAGGTGAGGTATATATGTGTGCACATACCCAGTCAGCAGCCAAGGCAAGCTTCTGTGCAGAATTGGTGGCGAAATGGACTGGGCCGTACATCATCGTCTGCTGCATCGGCCACACCACCTACCTGGCAATGCCTCTGCCGGGTATGAAGCCCATATATGAGTCAGATGCGGCTACCAACAAAAGACCGAAGAGGAAGCCTAGCAGGGTCTGTTCAGCACATTGACGCCAAAACCGCTTGAAGCTGTAACACCAACCTGTGAGGTCCCTCCCTCCTCTCCACCGACATTGTTCTCACCTACGCAGCAGCAAAAATCTGATGCACCAGCTACGCACGTCCGACACCTGATTCAGCCATCACTCCCCCAGTGATGCCCATCACCTAACACAAGGGCCTACTATGTAGGTAACACACGCAGAGGAAACGACACCCGCGAAGAGTGAGATGCCACCCGACACACCGCTAGCCGCGTCAGGACATACATTCTTGCCACCCTACATCGGATTCTCGCACGACACCAGGAGCAATTCGCCAACACAGGACGCAGAACCAGTCAGACTTCTGCTTGTCTTGTCCCCCACTTAGCCTGGACCAACCCAGCAGGAACAGTATCGACCAACCCAGAAAGAGTGGTATTAACCACTCCAGGTTGTCACCAGCAGAAGTGATAACCACAGATATATAACGAAAGGAGAGATGTTCCGCTTCGTCACACCACCCGACGACACACCCACTGCATGCCTACATGACCTGCGCTGATGTTTCTGCGTCTCAGTGCCCAGGTCATGGCATTGTGCCCAAGTTGACGGAGCACCACAGCACATGGGTGCAAGGGCACTACTATCTCTGTACCCCACTGGCGACTGGGCTCGTCTGCTGACCTGCAAAACGGTGTGCAGTCTGTAAACGGTCTCAGAGAGGGGATGGCATTTGTTGCCCGCCTGCCACACTGCAGGAAGACTCCCTTTGGTAACCCCCTCGCTGCCCCGCGAGCAACGTGTGACAGTGATTCCCTTACCAAATAAGGCTTGTACATATTTTCTTAATGTAAATTCATGTCTCTTTTCAGTGTTATGTCTCTTTCTTAAATGATAAATCACACCAATACGTAAGTGGAACAAACATGGCCGTGTCCTGGATGCATTTGAATTTATTTCTATTAAAATATTTTTCATGTTTTTTTAGTAATTTAAATGTTTTGTATTTCTTATAATATTTTCCTAGTTTCTTTAAATATCATTGTTTACTTGGCTTAATACCTTTTGGTAAATTACGCCATACAGAATTTTTCCATTATTTTAATGAACACATCCTAGGGAACAAATTCCCACATAAGACATTTTCGAAAGAAGTAATGCATCTAGGCTATAACTATTTTTGTATTTCTTTACTACCCATTAAAGTATTATTGAGTGTGAACTTGCTTTAGTGTGTGTGAACGGTTCTCATGACCATTTGCTGCCTGCTGCCATGACAGTTGGCAACAAGACGCACTCAAGACAGCATGTTATGAGACACCTCGGGCCCTTAATCTTTTTCTGTTAACCAACTGACGGACCCCTTATAGGTGCTTAATAGGTATTTATTTTATGCCCTGTAGTTTTATAAATGTAAGAGAGTTAGGCCTACCTTGTTTGTGCCCAAGGGGTCACTTAAATCCTTTATTGTGAGCCGTATTGCTGTAAAACGTAGACTAGAAGATTGGAGATGTTATATTTACTGATTTGTATTTATTTGTTAATGCCCGCCAATGATGTATATAAACAAACCATACATAGTACGCTAACCATGCTAGGTGGAAGAATATGAACTCTGAAAAGAAAAAAGAGGTTTATGATAATTGTGTAAACATAATAATATTGAGTAACAGTATTTATTGTGTGCTTTATATTTATTCTTTTGGCAACACTAACATTTTCTACGACCCAGCGGGGACGTTAATATATTTTCGGCAGAGTAGTAGGAGATTTGTGGGTGTTGGGGTAGCTCGCCTACTAGCCAGCAGATAGCCTTACTGCTAGCAGCGGCCATCTTCACCAGCGATTAACTGGATTTTAAGCCCCCTCCGGGGTATATAAGGCGGGCGTTTGCCTAGCCAGATCACCAGTCTAGGGCACAAAACTCCTCCCCGAGAAAAGCCTAGTCACCTCCCACATCCTCGAAGGGGTTGCTGCCTAAGAAGGAAGTCGAAACCTGACACCCCTAATAACCCTTGGGTTGCTGCCTGGGAAGGAAGCCAAAACCCGACGTTCTCCCTATAACCCTTGGGTTGATGCCTGAGAAGGAAGTCAAAACCTGTTGAAGCCAAAACCTGTTCCCACCCTCTCCCATGCCAAAGTCTGCTCGAGGAGCTACTGAGACGCCCCATAGCCAGGCAGTAAAAGGTAACTCACCCTACCGCAAATCACTTAGCCGCCACAAGGCGTATAGCTGTTCCCACCGGTAACTGAAGTTAATCCATGAACAGTTCTGGGGATCTGTGTTAAAAACGACCACAAGGTCAAACCAGTAATAAGGATATTTAGTGAATGTTGTATAAATCAGTGAATACCAGTGATGTAAAGTTGAAATGTAAATAGAGTAAAGACCTGTATACTATTAAGACAATATAATCATGCCATTAAAGTGAATTTCCTTGTTTTAATCCTTAAAGTAACTCATGTTAGACATTTCTCCGGAGGAGTGAGAGTTAGTGGAAGATCGTAAAGCTATTGCAGCTGCAGAACGTAGGCTGGCAGCGGCCCCTCAGTGTAAACAGTGTACCTATAGGAGTAATTCAGCCGCCACAGCAGGCGTCAGGTAGAACACCCTTGCTTTCGAAACTTTGCCGCCTATACAAAGAAACTGAGAATAAATCAAGAGGAAGAAGGACAATTTCAGTACTATTCTTAAGGAGGTACGATGACTACATCACCCCTTAATTAGCTCTATCAAAACTCTGGAGAAACCTGCACCAATACCCAATTCCAGGGTCCAGCAGCTTAAGAGGGGGGCCAAACAGGAAAAAGGGGAGCACCTCTCAGAGTGCAAGCACCGACTCCTGCAGGAGTTATTCTAAGGTGAGTGGCTAACACGCCTGACCCCCTTCAGATAAAGTGAGAATTTGCACACCTTGTGTTTTTTTAAGATTGTGTTGTGCATCCAGCCCCAGGAAGCCACCCTCCTTTACACAAGCAATCTCTTAGCTCCTTCAGAAAAACCTCTCATGCTCACAACACCAAAACCACCCTACATCCCTGAAGAATATTGGAACTTTCCCTGCGAGCAAAGTGCAACACAACCATGTAGTTAATTGTAAGTACTGGAACTATTTCGTTTTGTTTCTGACCCGAGGACTTCCCACCTCCTGTTGGCTGCTTGCATCCAGGGGTTAACAGATACTACTGTGTAATTTTCTTCACAGTTAGCTATGTGCTACTTTAACTGCATTGCCTACTGGAAAGGACTAAGCTCCAGACACTCATCACTGTCTTGGCCATCTGCCTTGCTCAGTTCTTGTAATGTGTCTTAATGGTGCAATAAATCCTATCTAGCTAATCCTGACTTTCATTTGTTGGTTACTCACTCAACCCTCAGTGATGTGTACACCAGTACCATATAATACTTGTGTATTTTGGCATGGCACAGGCCAGAAACAGACCCTCATTCACAACTTGGAAGGTGCAACAATACATCATCGTGGTACCTAGTCTGCCCCATGGTCATTGGCCTACTGCCCTGAGGACCCATCGCAGTACTTCATCAGAAGGGTTTTCTCCATGGCTTCCCATCATGCACCCTTCCTACCATCCTGTGCACCTCTTCTCAGCTCTTCTTGCTAGTCTGGCCATTTTCACAATTACCCATTGCACCCGGATCCTGTTCAGTGTATCAACTGCTATTTTCCTATCCCAGCACCCTCATTCTTGTCAACATGTAGCGAACAAATAAGTAAGTATGAGCAACTAAAACTTTTGTTACTAATATTTAAGATAATATTTAGTAATACTGTATGTACAAAAGATAGGTGCATACCCACAAGGTACTCTGTAAATGTATATTGTTAAACTAAGTAAAAAGGAATAATATTACTGTACTATTCCAATGGTGAAACAAACTATCGAAATTTATTTTTTCTGAGTTATGAGACAGGCAGTACGCCACATACATTACACAAAGGATAAATACAATTTGAAAATAATTTTATCAGAGAAAATACTTTAAACGTACGTAATGTTTACATTGACTGACCTCAAAAGACAATCCTCATCTGCTGAGCCACTATCCTGCATTGCAACACCCAACATGTATTCAGGAATTTTTTTCTAGAAACAAAACACTGTAATTAAAAAGAGGACAATTATATCTCAAAGCATAATTCACAATAATAAAAATGTAAACAACTGTTATTACAACCACAACATTAAAATAACATCTCAAAGTTGCTTACACATCTGTATACAATACAAATTCCGTAAAATAGTCAAGCACATCTTTTACAGCTATAGGCCTAGTCAAATTATTGCATAGTTTACATACATTCAATGTCACACATTCATAAGTTCAGAACCTCATCACTCTATCTCTCAGCCTTACTGTATTTATCTAACAACATAGAATTCTTAGATTCATTTCCTATGCCAGCTCATAACTGCAACAGGAACTATGATTTCGGTTAGGGAGGAAGACAGCTAATTCACTCATTGTGCATGTGCACAGTATTCCAGAACTCTTCGAAAAGAGATCAGACCTCTTCATTACACTATATTTGACCTTAAGTTTCAGTACTTTATGTTTACATCGGTGAGGTAAAAGAACCTGGTTATGTGATCCATTTCTACTCCTTAAGCACAAGTCTTTCATAAGAAAAAAGCAATGTAATGAAACATGGTACGGTATGTACTGTGCTTTGTAATTCAATGTCTTTTTTTTTATTTAAAGCATTTGATGTCATGAAACCTGGTGTAATAGAACTGATGATTGTAGACACCCAATTTATTTATTTCAGATTTTCTAGTTAGGTAGCAAATTACTGCAAATATTTGAATATTTACACCACATATTGAATTTTTTTATAATACTTGTACATTCATATATACATTATTCAAAAAAATTAAGGTATACGGTAAGTAAAAATTAACTACGGGATCAAACATATAGGCTAAGTTATATATAACTTAATCTAAAGAGTGTGGCATGAACTCAGCGAAATGACCATCCCAGAAATGCTCAACTGGATTAAGTCCAGGAAGCCATAACAGACACCTGTTCCTCACCCAGCACGTCTTCTACCAATATAGCTCTGTGGAGCTAAGTGTTATCTTCCATGGTACAAAATACACCAATAGTACTAGCATTAGGGATGACATACTTCTCATTGGTTTAGTATGAGGCCCTAAGTTTTTTCACCAACATATATGTACTCACGTATGTATAACATATGAACACGACATACTACTCAGCTACAAGTTCACACACACACGCACACACACAAAATCATGTTGCAAAAATGGGCCTACAACTTGCAAAGTCCACTCACTAGCATCTTATCCTTGGCAACAGCATCTTGCCCGAGCCCTTGGCCCACTAGGCAGCTTGCAAGCTTCTTGCTTGTACTTAGGCAAACTGCTCGGATGTACTCCACCTTATGGTCTGCTTCTTGCAAATCGTCAGATAGCACCTCTGTTTTGCCAGCCCTGCATCATATATAGATTATTCAATTTCATCATCATAACATTACAATTATCACTAATACTTAAAATTAATTCTAGGCCCTAATTCCAGTCATACAGCTTGTAATTACAATGTTTTATACCCACACTGTGTGACAGGTACCGTAACAGACTCTATATTTGCAACATATTTTTTAGCCTCATTTTATAAAGCTACCTTCCAGCAGACCAGGATTTTTGTGACAACTGATATGCCCATACGTCTGTAAGCTTCAATACACCCGCTTTTGACAATGAAATTAAACAATCTTATCTTTCTTATATAATTAACCTTTTTGAATTAATTAAATGAACTGATTTTCAATTTATGTATCCAGTGGGAACAGTATACAAAAGTTTAAACAGTCCAATTATTATTACGAGCCTGAATCTAAACAACCCTACTCTAAGCTAGATAATTTTTTATCTGAGAAGATTGCCAATATCCGCAAATCTTCAGAAAACGGCAATATTAAAGGGCACTGTCTACAGCAATTTTCATCGTCATATTTTTATTTCCATGTTTGTACTAAATACGTTTTTCTTATTTTAGACAATAATTGTGACTAAATTTTGCTCTTACGAAATTATTTTATTTCTTAGTTTTTGGAAAATGACTCGTAAATGTCAAAATCTGCACATCACAGTTTTTTAATATATTTATTTATATATTTTATTACATATCGTAGAATCCCACATTTGTTTGAGCATGAGTTCACAGATTATGATACAAGTCATAAGATATAATAGATTAAAAAAGACAAATACAAACCCATATCAACTATTTAGAAACTTGTCCTCTGAGTAGGAGTGTGACAAAAGTAGTTTCTTCAATTTGATCTTAAATTTTCTAGGTTTTACATAGTTTGACACTTTCATATTGTTTGGTAACTTATAAAACAACATAATTCGTGACAAATACACATCTATGTTACATAACTTAAGGTAAATGAAGATTATTCTTATTTCTCGTATTATATTTATGAATATCTGAATTTTTCTCAAAACAATTTATGTTTTTTACAAACATAATAATATTACATTTCTTAAAACGAGAACAATATGAATCAAGTTACTTTCACCTGCAATTATACTGATGGCTCTTTTTAATCCTGAAAATGTTTAAATTAATTGGAGAGGATGCCCCAAAAATTATACCATAAGTAGACATGTTATATCGTGAAAATTTGTTCATGTCAGCATACCCTTGAAAACACTGTAGTTTCTTGCAACGTGTATGACTGGGTGATATACACCTGACTCGACGTAGTTGTCTGCAGATCAATAACAGACATCAAATATTACAACAGCGGGATTCTTATTGGCTCAGTCAAATAAGGTAACAGCTCCACATACAAGCGAAAGCCAGTAGTCTTTTGATATGCTGAATGTACGTTGAAACCTAGCAAACAGCCAAGTTTTCCGGTGATAAAACATCTTCTCTAACCATAAGCAATAACCGAAAGAAAATAGGCATAATAAACTTGTATAGGTGCTGATGTATTCAAACATGCTGAATTAAGTTTAGGAATAATGACCTCTATATGTTTGTCACTTTTCAAATAGTTATCCATATGCACGTCTACAAATTTAGTATTACTACTTTCATTAATAACAATATCACCATAACAAATATGCATATTTATAATCCTCAGTAATCTTAGTACGAAACTTAAGATAGGTTGTTTTGTCCAGATTACGTGACAACTTATTTATATCAAACATCTATTTTAATTTGCTAATAATATTGTTAATATTACTGACCAACAATATGTATTTTATATGGTTGAAAATAATACTTGTGTCACCAGCAAAAAGGATTGTGTTGGCATTATCAGAAATGTAACTTAAAAGGGTAGGTCCTAAATAGTTTACATAAAAATTTAAAAAATAAGTGCCCAAGGGATGGAACCTTATTGGGCACCATGTCTCACCAAACCTACATCAGAATATGAATCATTATCAGGACCTAACACAACTACTTGACTTTGTACTTAGAAGTATATTGTGATCAACAGTCAAATAAATGCTTTAGATAAGTTGTAGAAGAGACATGCTATAAGTTTTTTCCTATCAAGAGAATTGAAAATTAATTAGTGGTAGTCTCTTCAACTGACTTCTCACTGCGGAAAGGTCAGGAATTTATTTGATCTAAATTAAAAGACAGTCCTTTATAAATTAACTTTTCCAAAAGATACAAGAGAAATTGGACGATAATTGGACATTGTAATAACATCACTCTTTTTATGAAGTGGTATAAATGTAAATGTAAACAAATTTTTATCGAATAAATTAAATGTAGTGAATTCTGATAGATACAGTAGAGAAGTTCAGGCTATCCATCACGCATCTTAATGTGCAATCATTAAGAAATAAAGAGCCTTGGAAATGGAAATTTATCTTTATTCACTTGACAAGTCTTTTAGGCCTCTAGTATTAAGTCTAACTGAGCATTGGCTTACTACTGGGAAATGCATATACACGTACTAGGTTAAAAAATTACAGTAATGT
Organism: Medauroidea extradentata; assembly: GCA_003012365.1. Classification (NCBI taxonomy): domain Eukaryota; kingdom Metazoa; phylum Arthropoda; class Insecta; order Phasmatodea; family Phasmatidae; genus Medauroidea; species Medauroidea extradentata. Next base: position 15,819 of record PNEQ01008037.1, read on the forward strand.
GAGTTCTTTCAGTAGAAATGGAAGAGGATATGATGGTAGCTGTATCACGATTTTAAATAACTTTTATTAACTTGTTAAACGTAACAAAATAGATAAATATAAATGTTTGAACTTACAGGATGTTTTTTTGAATGTTCAACTGTTGAGTAATTATTGAAAACTATAAATGAAGATTTTTTTTTTTAACTTGATAGGGTGTTTTATACTGAAGTAAAAATTTAATAAAAAGAACAGCCACTTACTTATTTGTAGAGATTTTAATAAATATTGCAGTAATTCTGCTAATAAGCATGTTTAGGAAAACAATTTTATTGCATATGGCTATGTTAATAAAATAAAAGATAAAACTAGAACAAGAACAAATACGGTAGCCTACTACTTCTTCAATAGATGTGTTATGTAAATTGGATTTTCATATAGAAGTGACTATTCTTTACCCATACTTATCAGATTATAATGCTCAACTTATAGTTGTGCTAATAAAGCACGACATAATTAACAACACAGTGTGTAAAAATGTAAGAATTATTAATAATGAGAGTATAAGATACTTAATGCTGTTAACTGGTCTATTATAATTGATAGTGATAACGTAAATCTTAGTTACGGATATTTTACGGAAACATTCCGCACAAAGAAGGAAATACATAGTACTTTAAACAAATCTAACACACGGAGCCCAGGATGGCTCATTAAAGATATAAAGGCATCCAGTTTAACTTTGAAAAAATAATATATATAAAGTAAAACTAATATAGACACTAATTTCTTCTGTTATTATTATAATTATAAAAGAATATGGCTATAGAAACACAATTAAATTAGCAAAAAAAACTTCATATTTGTTTAAAAAAAAAAGAGTGTAAAAACACTAAAAATGTATGGAAGATAGCAAATTCCCCAATAGGGAGGGCCAAAAGTAGCTCTCAGAATGATATTAACTTAAATATCAATGATCAAAGTGTAATTTCAAAAAAGGAAATAGTAAAGGCTTTCAACTCATACTTTATTAATATTAGAGCTGTATTAACACAAAAACTATTATGTACACTTCTTATCAGTTCATAAATAAAGATTAATTTTATATACGAGAGGGTTTTAGTCTTACACTGACATGCAAAAATAAAAGTTGAAAAGACAATAAAAATATTAAAAAATACAAAATCTTAAGACATATATGCAAATTTTATACTTTAAAGTGCTAAACGAGTATCTTAATGCCTTTAATTTTATTAATTAATTAGGCTCTTAAGAGGGGATGCTTCCCAGAAAAACTTAAGTATGCATAAATTATACCAATATATAAAATAGGTGATAAAATTGAAAATTATAGACAGATTAACCAACTGCCAATTTTTTTTTTAAATTTATGAAAGATAAATCTTTACAAGACTGGAGATGTATATAATGTTTAACAGTATAATATGTGACAAGCAAAGTGGGTTTCAAAAATTAAAAACTACCATCACTTCCGTTTTCCATGTCACTAAATATATTTTAGACGCTTTAGACAATAAGGAACAACTTATGGGATTTTTTGTGACCTATCTAAAGCCTTCAATATGGTAAATCATACAATATTATTGGCAAAGCTGAAATTATACAGAATAACTGGTAAATCTTTTCATATTTTTGAGTCATGTCTTCAATATTGTAAATGTGTGCAAATAAACGATCAAAGTGGTATTTGGCAGTCCAAATGGGATACAATCATTAGTGGTGTCCCCCAAGAAAGAATATTGGGCCCGAAGTTGTTTTTACTATACATTGACGACTTGCCAAATGTAACTAAGATTGGTAATCTTGCACTGTCCGCAGACGATACAAGTATTATAATTAATTATACAGATCTTGATAATTTCCTTTTAAAAACTAAATCTTTAATGGATGCTGTATTAAACTGGTTTAAAATAAATTACTTATATCTAAATGTATCAATGACTGAATTTATACAATTATTTAAATTAAACAAATTATTACCAGCAGTGCTAAATAAGTATAATAATAACCAAATTACAAACATTAATAGTGTAAAATTCCAGGGGTTATTTATTACTTGACAATTGTTTGACACTGGATAAATAAAAGCCTTGGAGAATAAATTATAGGCTATTTTTTATACTACATGCTAAAAACTCTGAAATTAGCCTACTATGCTCTTTTCACTCAGTAATCTTACATGGAATTGCTTTCTGGGGAAACCAGGCAAATAGTAATAAGATTTTTGTACCACAAAAAAAATTATCAGAGTATTATTTAATAAAAGTAACCTTTTAGTAGACACAAAATACCGACTTTATATAATGAACAGCTTATACAGGCACTTAAAACTTGTTAAACAGAATATATTGTTGTACAGTAAAAATAAGGATGTTCATTCATATCACACGAGAAATAATGGTAATCTAAGAATTATTTAACACACTTCTTCTAAATACAAGGAAAGAGTGTATTAACAGCAGCTTGAAGTTACATAATCTTCTGCCAAAAAACATAGCCAACGAATCAAACATTTAAAAATTTGTTGAATCTTTACATTCTTTAAATACTTTTATAATTCAAAGGAAACAAATGAATTCCTTGAAAAATAATTAGGGAAAGGATAAGGCTGTATCTCATTTCACAGGATCTCAATGTAGCCTATATTTTTGTACCTACTGTTTTTATTGTTAAATTTTATATTTAGTAATTAATTTATTTGAGATCAACAATTGTGAATCAAATCTTTTATACATATTTAAGATATTAAAAACTTAATTGTATAGTTCACTGTAGGCCTAATTCATAATTAGGTGTTTTAAATTTCAGTGTACCCTAATAGCCTAATTGATTATTTTGTTTGAATTTGTATGGCTTAAAGTATGTGTAAAAACATTAAAAATTGACCAAGTTTTACATCCCAGAACATTGTTGTTCATATGTACGGGATCAACAGAATGCAAGTTCTAATTTTAAATAAGATTAATAAATAAATAAAATTGTACACCACTAAAACCCACTGACATGCCAAACTGAAAAAATTTACAGTGAATAACAATGTTGTATGCTACAAGGTCTCCTAAATAAAAAAAATATTAACAAAAATATTTTTGTGTTAAAAAAATTGCTGAAATTTAAAATTTCGAGAAAAGTCAAGTTTTTTTCAAAAATACAAAACAATTTTACATAGGATACCTTGTAGTCTACAGCATCGTTATTCCCTGTAAATTTGCTTCAGTTTGATACATTGGTTACTTTTAGTATCTATTGTACAAAAAACTGTAACATGCAAATACTGATGTTTAGGAGTCAGTACATAAAAACTATGAAGGATAAAAAAATTTGGTAAGAGCAAAATTTAGTCACAATTTATGTCTAAAATAAGAACAAAATATCTGGTACAAATATGTTGTTATGGATCTCAATAAATTTCTAGAGGAAATAACTGTGAACTGATCACCAAACAAGAAAGGTAGCCTTGTCTACTGTAACTCTCTGGAAATATAACTAATATTGTGAGGCTTAAGTTACACAGTGTTAGAATTCAGAGACCAAGGTCCTGTTAATTTGATGAACTAAACTTAAAAAATGCAACGAAGAAAACTTAAAACCGCAGAAGCTACCTGCTGAAATATTTGGATAGATTTCAGGGCCGAGGTGAGTCCAAACAAGTACCGAAGTGTGTCTAGCAGATGTAAATTATTTTTACTGCACAGCTCCTAGTCTCTTCATAAATGAGAAAAAATATAAATTGGGTGCTAGTCCCTCACATGCATTTAATATGCACTGGCCTTCACAGTGAAAACTAATCAGTGCATGTATGACAATTGGACAGTCTAGGGGCAGGGTTTATTGTCCAGGTACTTCCTAGTCTGTGTGGTCTGTCATTTCAAACACATTTCTGAAGCACCAACTGATTTTCCTTTTCTTTTCTGTCAATATGAATCTTTCCACCATTTGTTTAAACAAAAACAAACATAGTGTTGGAAGTAATAAACGAATCACATACAGTTCCAGTGTCCTCCCCAGGCCCATTTTGCCGGGCGCCCCACCCGGCTAGTTTTCTTTACCACCCGGCTATGAGACAGACATTCCCATCAACACCGTCAAGCTTATTCCATGATGCACCCAGCTGGTCTCGTGAACCACCCAGCTATAAATTTTTGCTGGGGAGTTCACTTTACTCAAAATTAATGCCGGACACCACAAAGGAATAACTTATAATGTTTGATTATTTTTTTTAGGTAATGACTGTCTACTAAGTGCTCCTTTATAGTGAACTGCTTTCAGGGATAAAATAGACTGCCTCACAAAACCTGAGATCCAGAGAGTTGTTCACACTCGCCTATCTACCAATGTATTTTGCTTGACCCCTTTGTTTGGCTGCAGTTCGCCAACTGACCGAGAGTGTTGTGCGTCTTTGGGGCTGCAATCAGGGTGGTCTAACTCAAACTCCGCCCACTTTGTTCCAGTATTATAAAGTAAATAAAGATTGCTGAAGCAATTCCTTAGAAATTTAACAAAGCAAGTATTCCATAAATTAATAAAAAAATACATTTTGATAAATTGATTATCTTTATAATGTAAACACTGGAAAAAAGTGGGAGGAAAGTGGGCGGAGTTTGAGTCTGACCATCCTGATTGCTGCTCCAAAGATGCACTTAACATTCTCAGTACCTTGGTGAACTGCAGCCAAACAACAAGGTGGTCAAGTTTCCAGGCGAGTGTCCAGACCTGTTCTTCTACAGGCATGGTCCACACCAAATTCCCAATGTAACAAGAAACCTATGTCGACAATGGGTTACAAATGTCCGTTATTGTAAAAAAATATTTGAAAGAATGCTGTGGACACAAACTAAAAGGTAAAAACTTCATATCCAAAAGTGAAGATGCCTAGTGGTTCCGTTTGCAGTCTGCAAGTATCAATGTGCTTGAAAGTCGTCACTGCAGAACTAGATTTTGTTTTTCTGTCTACAACAAAAGGCCTTCCTTTGTAAATGCCATAGCAGCCACATGAAGTAGGTATTTCATTTCCCATTGTAGATATGTATTTCATTTCCCATTGTAGACCTCTAGCAACTGTAGAGTGGGCATTTACTTACAAGTTCAACTTCCTTGAAGCTGTCATAGTACCAGCATATACTTCAAAGCCTGTTAGCTTATCTTAGTGGAAGTACAGTGGTAGCCTCAAGGACTGACTGCAAAAGCACATTCCACTTCACTGTAAAGGTAGGTTTATAATGCCATGACACTCCAACAACACGCATCTCCAACACTGACGAAAATTTGCTAACAAGTCAGAAGCAAGATCACCCCGTCCTTGATTGGTTGTTGAGAAGTTTCCATTGTTGTCTGTGATGTGCTGTACGGCTATCGTGACATTGTAAACCAACCATGTACTTAATGAAATGTTTCGGGCAATGTTTCTTTTCTGTGAGGACACACAGTTAAGGATTATTTTAATATGTTTTCATGGAACAAGCGTATTTGATTACAAAGATAATTTTAGCCACTCTGCAAAGTTAGAAATTGTATCATTGTTGGTCAACAGAATAGCCTAGGTAGTCATAACCACAGTGACCTGAGTAAAGCATTAATATCTTATCTGTTGTTTTATCTGCCAGAGGAGTGACGTAGGTTTTCCGACATAAGTTTAACAGAAATTCTAATTACTTACCAGTCTAAAATATAAGCTATCTACACAAATCTATTGAAAGTTACTGCACATATAGGCTATATTTATCAACACAATGGGGGGATCTTGGCCATATTACAATGCCACTTGTATGGAATAGTTTAAGTCAGTTAAAGACAAAATTTGACAAAGCATGCTGGGGCCCTTGTTTACAGCAATGACAAACAACATAGGCCCGTACTGCAGGTTTGTGGGTGGGCAGCAAACTAAGATTGTTTGACAATTACTGTATTTTATATGCAGAATGGGTGACGGCAACAAGTCGCAGGATGATATTGATAAGATATAATTGTAGACTGAAGAGAATAAAATGAAAATAATCATGAAAAAGACAAAGATTGTTTGTTTGTTTTGTTACGTTTATGAGGAAGAAAGTAGGGCACGAGATACAATAGTGTACCAAGGGATACTGTTAGGATGGAGAAGGCAGGCAGACAGAGTGGTGTCTAAAAGAAAAGCTCTAGGAAAGCTGAAATGTATTGAAGGCAAATGCTTATACGGCACTACAATTGTATAGCCAATGGTAGCCAAGAGTATGCAGCAGAAGATTGTGACCCGTATCTGGAAGCAGATGAGCTTAAGTTGGAGAAGGTAAAAATACAAGCAGAGGTGGATGAAGGATAAATGGAGAAGGTAGAGGCAGGCTGGTGAAGACAAAGAGAATTTTTGGCCATCAGTGATGTTGAGGGAATTGGGGTGGGACTCATTAAAGGAAAGGGGAAGAATGAAAAAGCTGGTCAGGATGAAACTTAAACGGTGGTTAATATAGAGGGAAGGTGGAACAAGTTAAGTTGCCTATTAACTAAGGCAGAATAGCATATAGAGGAACAGAGAATAATTTTGACAATATTCAGAGGGTGAGTAGCAGGACAGAACAGGGTAACCAGTTTATGCTTACAAAGTCAGGTAAAGGAGTGGAATTAAATTTTGGAAGAGTTAGTGAAGGTGAAGAAGGATGTTAAATGAAAGAGGATTTGGTACGTGATTTAACAATCAGTTAGGCCTATAGCTTGCCACCAGGCAGTTGAAATTGCACGTGAAATTTTTACTATGCGTATTAAGTAGCCTACATAATTTCATATCAAACAATAAAGTAACAAAACTGTACCTTTACTTGGTTGAACCTCAGTTTATAATTCACCTTCCAAAAAGTGGAAGATGTGGCAATGCAATGAGAGACACTTCTAGCTCAGTGTGTTCAACACTTTTTATGTGCATCATTGTGATCCCCTTGCCCAAAAATCCCTTTAGGCTATACAATGCATTAGGTAACAAGTCTTAGTTCAGTTGTGGAAACACTCTTAAAATCTTAGTTGCCTACCTAACGATACATGTACCGTGTTTGATTTGGAGTTGAAAGTGCCCTTACTGTGCTTCAAACCCTTGAAAAGTGCATCCCAGACATGTCATAATTGTGCTGTTCGAATTCACAGCAAGGCACACATACAGCCTAGAATGTCCCCTTCAACTACGGGCATGAGCCACTTGCCCTTCTTGAGCCCTAGATCCGAATTAACAAAATGCACGCTATATCATGAAGGCAACAAGGGCAATTGATCAAGGACACGCTGCACAGAAATCAAACACACACGTAGTTTAAGCAACTATTTGACTTAGGCTAACATATCCACAGTTAAAATGTTAGTTATAAAATGAACCAAACTGCACCCAATGAACACCGCCACTGAGTTTTTCATAGGCATAATGTAATGCCAATTTAGGTACATGGCTCTAAAATACAGAGAAAAATGCAAAACTAATATACCTAGCTAGCTAATAAATTAGATAGTGCTTGTTTATTTACCTTGAAAATGTTTGGTCAGCAAGCTGCTTGACCCGAAAGAATTGTTTCTTCATAATGAAGGTCTGTAGTCTCTAGAACTCAGAATTTGCCTCAACATTCACATTTCCTAGAAGGCACATACAATAGCTGTCTTGTTATTGTCTTAAACCTTTCAGTCCAACACATGGTGTTTCCTCACTTTAAGGTTGCCTTACCCATTTCTGGACAACCTGTCTAAAAATAAAATTAAACCGTAGTATAAACAACGAAGATGTCACGTTTAAACCAACCCTGTATTTAACCCCAAAAACCACCCAGACATAGTCTACGCAGGCTGGAGGGCACTACACAGAAGAGAATGCTGCTTCCAGCCACCAGACGTTAGTTTATTACTGCAAGGACACATGCACCCCCTATCCATTCAATTAAGACCACTTTACAGGCGGCACGGCACCAAGTTAATCATACACCACCGAGCAGCCCAGCCCATCACAGAAGTCATAATGGACCTGATGGCTGATGATCTCACACTCTATTAACACGATAAGTCGAACAAAAGCATTCACTATTTAGCACTTAGTACAGACAACTCTACATCGTCGTCATAAATATTTACAAAGTAAAAAAAAATTACAGCTCGCTAAACTGACAAGAAGCGAAACCCTTTCTTTTCAATCGATAGCATTAGACATTCACCCACCAACAAGCAAAAATAAGTTTTAGTGAATCGGTCTCTCCTCTCTCGATACACACATACAGCGATGAATTCGGTTATCGACTAGTGTCAACTGGCAATCGATTCTTTCAAAGAGTTTAAGTGTTTTGCAGCTTTCAAAACCGAAATTTACTTCAAAATGTTATATTAATATGAAAATGTATGCTTATTATCATTACATTAAACTAATGAAACTTTAATATGCTTATCCTATTTTACATTCACTAAACATAAATCTATACTATGCAAACATCATTTTAAGTTCTTTGCCAAGTGTTTACTCCCACCCACCGTGCTGTGCTCCCACCTGCTAGCAGATGTGTTGACTGATTTCTGTTATTATTGTTAGGACGTCATAGGTGACAGGTTAGGTTCGTTGTCGTTAGTGTCTGAGTTGTGCTGTGTTTTAAAAAATTGTGAACAATGCTGTTCGACAGGAGATTTTTGAATGTCATACTCTTGGGTTTTGGTTTCATGTTTGTATTTACTGCATTCCAAACTATGGGCAATATTGAGGTAAGGAAAATATTTGCAGTTTTTTTTTTGTGTTTGTAGTTGTTGAGTTATTTTAAGTCAGTTTCGTTTACTTAAGTAGTGTTATTTCAACAATGCGTAGTTTACTTATAATAACGATTGGTTTTGAACATTATTCTAGCGCCTATTGATCACCTGGTTGCGCGCCGAATTCAAACGACTGTTTATTTGCATTGTACGTAACTATGTTGTATTCTAGCTCTTAATCATTGTAAGTAGCTATTGCAATGAGCAATAATTGATAGTGTAGTGTCATTAATACATTATTGTAATTTTCATCGGCACTTACTTCAGTAACGTAAACGCTAGATGAATGTGTGCGCAGCATTCGTGTCACCGGTATGCCATTTGTACTCTAACTTGCTTTGTTGTGTTTGGAACACATTGTTGCAACGTAGTGCCGAAACAATTTATTTTATATAGGGGTTTTTAACTCGCTTTCTTGTCTGTCAGTTTGTCTGTTTGGTACCTATAAATTTTGCCATCAATTTTAAACTTCCCGATTAGCTGGAGTCTTGTAACTTTCAAAATGTACCACAGAACTGGAAGGCAGTGCAACTAAAGAGAAGAAAAAACTTAGGAAAATGATTATTTAGATTCTAAAATTAAATTTTTGTTTATACAGTACCGCGTTAAACTAAACGTTCCGATGAGCCTGAGACTAGACACCTTAAACATAGGCCTAGCTGAGAAATAATTGTAAAATTTCACTCGCGTGCGATTAAAAATCAGAAAATGAGATTTAAATTAAAAAAAAATTAATATAACACAGTTTTTAAAACGGACTAAAGAGAATAATTTTTTTTCTGCTATGAAAATAATTGTAATATTTATAACTAAAAACGTGAGGCTAATGCTATAGATAGTTGATGCAATAATAGTTCACATAAGGTGTTTTATTGCACTGCAAAAGTGCAAGTGATAATATTAATTGTTGTGTGAGTTTTCTCAAGATCAGCTACTCCCTACACTATTTGCTATTTCAAAAATTTGTTATACATAAAAACATTTTATTTTAGTATAACTTATTTATTTCTAAAATAAATTGAGACGAGAACTGTAGTTCGTACGGTTTATTGTTTTTACTAACAATAATTTACAGTATACTTTTAAAAGTGAGTTCATTTAAGGGTTTTGTTAATTAGAAAACCAAATAATAAACTAATGATTAAATATTTGAAGTCTGTTGAATTAGGTACATATATTTCACTAAAGAGCTTCACCCTTATGGTTAACTTACGTGTGTATGAAATAGGTTTATTTATTTGTTTCCATCCTCTATTCCTTCAGTACATACTGGATTGTCAGTACAATACATTGTATAATACAAATAATTGTGTAAGCTTTGTTTCATACACTGTTGGAATATACAGATATACCCTTATAGCAGTGGTGGATCAAGCTTTAGGTTTTTTTTTTGGGGGGGGGGGAGTGCAGATTCCTAAAAATTAGCTATACCCACACCGCGAGTCAAAGAAGGGCGGTCTGGAGGCCCTCCCTAGGAAAAAGTTACCTAGTTTTAAAGGTGCAAAATGGTGCTATTTAAGGAATTTCCTTAGCAAAAAAAATTGAATATACCGTTGTAATATTTTACAGATAAACAATACACAAAATGTAAAAAACGGGGGTAAATGCCCCCACCCCTCCGGGATCCACACCTGCCTCATTATGTACGTAAATAAATCACCACTATAATGACCATACACTGCGTTTACCCACATAAACATATGTACACGCATTGGGTTAGGTCGACACATATCGCTAATAGTACGATATAGTCCTTACACACATTTGGTATACATTTTTTTATTATTTTGTGTTCAGGTATTAATCGACAGAATAGTAGGTGTTTTCTGTTAGGTATTTGTTTAGCATTGTTTTAAATTGTCTAGTGTTGATTATGTCGTTTAAGTTCTTTGGCAGCTTATTTATAAGTCTGATACCACAGTAGTAAAGGCTCTGTACAAATAGCCTAAGTTAGAGTTAGATATGTGGGAGATGAGATGAGGTTGTTTTGTCCTCTTGTGTTATGGTTGTGTGTGTTGCAATTTAATTCCAAGGTAGCATTATTTTAAGTATACTTTTTTTTAAAGGTGCATATTCGTAGTGTTTTGAGTTTCCCGTGTGTAGAATTGATTGTACGTTTGAGAAATAGAGTCTTGACCACGTCCTTGTAACACAGTTTCTTTACTGTGTGCATTGTAAAGCACATTGACGATGACTTTTTACACACACTGTTTACATGCTAATGCCAATTTAGATTTTTGTTTATTAGTAGTCCTAAAAATTTTTCATAGTCTGCTACTTTTAGTTTTTGATTTTGTATGGTGGCTATTTCATGTTTATTAATATGTTTTTCTAATACGGTGAATTGAATTATGAAGGACTTTGGTACATGTAGGACTAGTTTGTTGTTAAACCAACTACTTGCCTCTTCAAGTGTTATGTTAATATTAATCATTAGGTAAGCTTATTGCTGATATTATGATGTTAGTATCACCTGCGAACATGATGGTTTTTCCATGTCGCAGAGACAGGTCATTAATATAAAATAAGATTGGCCCGAGTGTTTAGACTTGCGGCACTCCAACGGAGGTGAGTTGTGATCGGATAAATAGTTTGTGTACTGTCCATTATCATAACAGTAGTAATAAATTTTATTGCGTCTCGAAGAAGTACCAAAAATTAATATGCGTATAGTTTCCTTCCTCTCTTTTTAAAATGTTACATCAAAGTAAACATACTTTGGTCTCCGACTACGCCTACCTAATGATGGCAGTTGCAATGACTGCTGAAACGTCGCAGAAGCCAAGAAAATGCAGACAACGGCCGCGGAAGCGTGAGACAACATAATATAGTTTTTTTTTACATTATTAATTTTACAATAATGCGTTCATGTCTTTCATGAATAACATTATTCTGACGCAGGACCAAAATGTATGACTTATGTCATTTATTCATTTGATTGTATGTTGTAAATATGACTTGTCCGATATCTTTGTGCAAAAATGTACACAAAAAAAGATCCAAGGATGCAATAAACTAAATCTAAAATCTCAATCACGGGCGAGAGCGTGAGCCAGAGATGTATTGTATGGAGATGTCACACTGTAGCTGCCCAAAATGTGTTTTTTCGTTGTGAATTTATTCAACGTAAAGTAATAATTTGTGGTGGTGCATATCACTGGACTCGCTTGATGGTTCATAAAATACTAGTATACCTGCATTTCGTGTTGGCCTATCAACTTATTCATTAAGTGAATATAGCGGAACTCTGAAAATTGACTTTAAAATAGGTACCTAACACTAAATACTAACTTACACGATCTTTCACTAATTAGACGCCGTTTCTTTGGTCTCTGGCAGTTTTTTTTGTTAGTATTATCACCCTCACTTTGTTCACTTTACGGACAAACTTTAAACACATTTCCGACTTACTACTTTATAAGCTATTATCATATAAAATTAATACACTTCGTCTTAACTCACTCCGTAGATTGTAATTTTTCTTAATTTAACTGCCTATTAAAAAAAATTACATATACATTTTGAACGGTTTATTTCTCACTGGGCACTGACAGTCGCACCGACTTAACTGAATACATATTAACGCCTTAGAGGAAATCGTAGGCCAAGTTAGTTATTTAATTTGAAAATTAAATTTTGAGTGTTGCCATGAGAGGTAAAAAAAGTTTCGTATAATGCTCAGGGAATTATGACTGGAACTAACTACTTAATTTTCATGTACAGTTATTTGTTTTATTTCGTTGGATTTTTTTTCCAAGCATGGTTTGTTCTAGTTTTTAAAACCCAAACCTCATTACAAGTGTCTGCCAGTCAATTAATAGTGTTTCTGCCCCTTGGAAGGTAAGCTACCAGTCAAGCGAGTACGTTGGTATGGTTTGCATTATGGTGAAAAAGGGGCGAAACTAGCTGCTGCCCACGACTTTGTTCGCATGGTTTTTAAGTTTAATGCGATAGCCTAATATATTAAGTACGAATACTAGGCTTGAGTTGCAGTGCAGCTCAAAGAAATAAATAAAGTTCGTTTGGATACACAGGATGTTTTTATCTGGTGCATACACGAATATCAGGTTTTCTGACGCGTGAGCAGGCCACGTACAGATGTCCATGTGAGAAGAATTAATTTTCCGAATTTATTCCGTATACCAACTCACCCAAATTTCATCACGATGCAATGCGATGAATGTATATGAATGCATACGTTATAGCCTGACATTTATTTTATGGAAGTATGTGTAGATATAAACATTTGTTAATTTAATATATTTTAAGAGCTTCAAAAGAAAGTTTAAAAAAAACTGCATAAGTTAAGCGAATTACTCTCCCCCCCCCCTTCCCTTCTTTTCCCGACGATTGTAAAGCCTCTTTGAGTCGTGAAAAATTTTAGTCGTGGTACTCAAAATTATCTTAAGTAATTCGTGAAAATTATGTATTTTTACTTTCAAATTAAATTCAAGAACTAATTTGACCCCCAAAAAATTAGGTAAGTTCTTGACAAAAACGTCTTTGCACTTTAAATTTTCGTAATTACTGCTCTTAAGAGTAAAAACGGCAATTGTTTTTAAATTTTCAAAACAAATCATCGTACAAAATAATGTTAAGGGTCATTAATGAACTTTTGGAAACATTTTGAAAAGTAAAATTTTTTCACTGAATTTTGTGGGTACCTCGTTATACCTCCTACCCCGTTTGCCTCCTCCCTTTACATAGAATTTTTGTCAGAAACCTTGGGCACACGCACAACTGATTAAATTTTCATCTGAATCTGATGAATGGTATAGGAACTTACACGTTACAGACACAACACACACACACACACACACACACACACACACACATATATATATATATATATATATATATATATATATATATATATATATATATATATATATATATATATATATATACACATATATACATACACATACATACATGACGGCCGAGTCTTGTATGTTTTTTATTGTGTTTTACTCTAGATGATAACACAGTTAAAATTAATGATCTCTGCAAGTTTTCCAACTTTGTACAATTCGTTGGACAATGCTATAAATACATTTTCAGTTAACCTACATTGCAATTTTTATCATACACGTTCCGATACGCTTCGTATCTAATAACTACAAAAAATTGCGCAGTTTTGCTTTCGCTTAAAGGTGTAATTCTAAATAATCAACTGTTACGTAATATGTATAAGTTATGCCTAGTCAAAAAAAATTTGTTTTGTAAAATCTTGCTTCGTGGCAACATCCCACGAATTTACGCCTCGTTGAACTCCCGTTGACATGCAGACCGTGTAATGGCATTTTCCACAGTACTGCTTCGTTATGTTGGCCACACAAAACATTTTTTATTTAGTGACAAAAATTTCTCACGAGCTAAAACATTTTTGTCAATGGTAAATATTTGTCTTTCTCCATTTGTTCGGTTTTTACCTTTTCTGGTTTTTTAAGGTAAAGATGGCGGATCATATCTTTGTAAATTAATGAAAGGCGTTTGTAAAAACTCACGAGGGTAGAATGTGTGGAACAAATTTTCCTCTTTAAGTGTGCAAACAGTAATCAGAGTAAAGTTTACTCGCTACCCTGCTCGAGAGCAGGGTAAGCAGTTGTTTGCAGACGAAAGTCGATATTTGCTAGAAAAAATTGTAAACAGTTACATAGCGAAAACCACAACAAAGTGAAACTTAAAGAACTGTACTCAAAATATCGAAGAAACAAGTACGGAACGAATACTGTGCATTATGTTAATGCAACGATGTGTGAAAAAAAAAAATATGTACTGGGACGCCGCATTCTACTCAATATGTATAACACACGTATAATATATGTAAGCTTTCTTTTCATTCCCGCCATCTTAAAACCGTGAAAGGTAAATAAACGTTCATCGAAATCCTGATGACTGACAATACCTAGTCACGTGACTGAGAAATCTTATGTTACTCCAGCACGTGTGCTTTTATAAACGCCTGAAATAGTATGCGTTTATTTTCCTCCGATGTTTTTGTGGGTGTACTAATTTTCAATTTTCATTTCATGTTACCTAAGAACATTAAGATTATGACATTAACCACATTTGCAATAAATAGATTCTGGGTGAGTTTTTTTGTTGTTGTAAATTGGATTTTATTTTACATTTACATATTCCACACACCTGCGCAAGTGTAACATAGCTTAAACAAAGTACTAGTCATTGAAAACTCGGCAGTTAAGTTAATATAAATTCGAGCGTGCAGTAAACGTAAACGGTTACTTCGTACAAATTGGTTTAAAGAGTGCGTAAGTGAGATGTGCTGTACAGCACGAGGGTGGGAGAATTTACTAATAATATTAGTTTCATTATCATCATCATCGTCATTACTATAGTAAATTCCAGCAATTGGGCTGTCGCACTGTGGCGAGAAAAAAGCCTAATTTCAAATACAGTTGATGACGATAGCGCTCTTGGCAAGCAACAAAACCAGAGTAAGCGTATAAATACAGTGTGGTTAAATAATTCTAAATCAGTTTGTTGTTGTGTATTGTTTTACTTTCGGACTCGTCTCGTTCTATCTACAAGGTTGCTCCACGTTTGAAAGCAAGTGTTGTAATGATTTCCGCTCGTTATCTGTAAACACTTCCACGTCGTAGTGTCGTATGCTGTAGAATGACTGAACGCAATTTTTGTGTAGCAATTATAAGCAGGTGAATGAGGAAATTTTGAAAATGACAACATCTGCAAAAATTTTCAGCCTAAGAAATGAACTATTTAATGCCAAAATCAAATAAAAGCAGAGTTTAAGTTTTCGTTAGGCTGTAAATTAAAAAATCTGTTATGTAGACTAAGAAGTTAGTCTAGTTTATTTTCAAAATTCAGGCATAGTAATTTAAGTTATATTAATTTGATCTAGAGCCGAAGCTTGAAGGAAAAATAAATATTGTAGAAGGCGTCAAAATGAGTTAGAAACAGCTCTTAAAGTATAACAAATAATGAGTAATACATTAAAACTTCAGGTGGAAGTCTGTAATCAATAAATTTATAAAAATATCCATTTATAGTAGTGTTCACTAACCATTTAATAAACCAGTCCTTCATTGTGTGTGGTATGAGCACTACGTACTTGAATGTAGGCCGACTGAACAAAACACGGATCATTTCTTGCGCCGGATATTCTGTGATTACCCTTGTTGGCTTCTTAAACTTCATAAAGTTCATATATTGTGTAAGTGTTAATTTACAGCCATAGTCCCTTAAACCACTTGCTTACTGGACTTAAAGAAAAATGTAAGTTGGAATTTCGCTAATTGTTATTTTAGTTTTTTATCACACGCTATCGTCAGATCGAGCATCAGCAGAGTGCACTTGACACTAATTGTACAGTAATGTCCGAAATAAAATATAGTCTTATCATCAGAAGTTTTTTTTGCGTAACCTACTTACTTTGAGTAGTTTTCTGTAAAACATTAAGAATCGTAATCTTTAAAGTTACGCATCGTGCCATTGGCCTAATAGAGCATGTCAATAATAATAATATGCGAATTTAAAATGAAATAATTTATTTAAAGCCTGATTTCGTTGCAACAAAAATAATATTTTGTGCGTTCCTTTTAAAAGTGTAGTCTTGGTACATTTACTGTTTCTACATTATTAGTGTGTCGTCTTTGAACGAGTCTTGCAATGGTGATGTCTGAGCCACGTGGACGTATTCAATTGCGACAGAATATAGTAAGTCGCGTTAGTACCCGCACAACACAAATTATTTACGATAAAAGTTATAAAAATGTGAATTATATCGTAATTAATATATGTTACTTAGTTCATTATCAATATGTATGAACATTCATAAAATTCTGAAATAATAATAATAATATATTTGGTAACTACAGGGAAACGAAAAAAATTACAGAATGTCTAGTAAACAGAAAGATTATGATGGTGAAAATACAAATATTCATAATTAATATTTGTTCATTAATGTGAATAGTTTATAACTACGTATCAATTGTAAACCAGCCTGAGGCTGAATTTGTACGTTATAAAATAAAATAAATAAAATAAAAAATAAATAAATAAATTTTCATTTGTCGAACATGAGAAAATGTATCTCCTTAGCACTAATCATTGCACTTAAAGTAAAAATACATGCATTCAACAAAACGTAACTCTTTCAAGTAATTATGAAAATAAATAAATAATAATAAATAAAAAGTGTCAAGACATTAGTAGGCCCGTGTGATTTGCTGGCAGAGCTGTTGTGTGATCGAAAGATATTCGTGAACCATTTCCGTTACCATTAATATATTTCAACGTAACTTCGATTAAATTTTCATTTTCAAAATTGATGTCTTACACATGCTAGAAGGGCTTCAAAAGACCTCTATGTGTACGCTTTTACTAAATTGAAACTGCCGACTAATGTAATAGTTAAACAGGCTGGCTGAGCGTATTTTGAGGATGGAGCAATGCAAGCTGTCGTGTCGTGCTTTGCCTTGGTTGCCGCGGAGAAGGTTGTAAGTTGTATAAATGTTTCCTCATGCTGTGTCGGCTGTTCCGAACTGACATGGTAATAAATAGTAGTCGATCAAGCTTCCTTGTATGGTGAGCATGTCTATCTGTAAGGGGCGAAGTTGTGTGAATATAGAGTAGAAGGAGAACTTAATTGTGATTAAGGATTATAATCTTTATTACTTTTCCTCTTAAACAAAGTCTTGAATGTTTTTGAGATGTCTGTTTTCGTGTTCGCTTTTGTTTTAATTGTATAAAAACGCATGTTGCCCTGAAGAAAATAATTCCCATGTTAATGTTACTTTCATTTCCAAAGTAACCGTGTAGAAATTTCTTTGAAAACACATAATTTAATTATTGTGTTATATTAAATTAGAAGTACATTTTCTTGAGTGACATTCTCGAATTAAAAGATACGAATTATTTTTCCCAAAATTTATAGGATTCTTTTTTGCTTAATATTTGTATTTATACTGCGATTATCTCAATAGGCATATTTTCTACTGTGTTCTTTTTAGAAAACATTAATTTAATTTTCGGATCAAGCATCAGCCCTACTTTGTCTCAGCAGACGATAATTGAACTCTAGGCTTACCCTATATCATTGTTTCTCCAGTGACTGTCATCCCTTTCGTTGATGAAAGACGATGTACAATGCAGTTGACAAGATGGTTTGAGTGTGCTTGATACATACAATCGGCCGCAAGTTTCTAGTGCGAACTGTCAGGAATGAAGGGGCTCTTCCCACGTATTGTACGGCAAACCTAATGTTTCATTCGTCGCTTTCCCACTGTCGAGAGAATGTGTACCTTGCTTCCCCAGCTGTTTTAACAGTTTATTAATTATTTCGGAGCTGATAAACAGTGTTCAAAGAATCGTATTTTTTGTGAAAGTGTTGTTTTAGTATTCTGAAAATGCAATTAGAATTTTAAAGGAGAATATATTAGGTAGATAATCTTTGATATCTACCTCCTTTACGAGTTGAGCTAGGCTACAAGACGCAGTACATAACTGTTAACTATTTTCCCACGAGGATTCACTTTCCGAAATATGTCGGATGAGTTCTCGGACAACCTTCACAGCATTGTTGTGTAATTACCCGTAAAGCCGTTCACAGCAGACGTACTGCTGGATGTGGGAAAAAAATGCATTCGCGCCCATCTGCTCTTGCTGTAATTAGTTTGAAATTTTTATTTTAAAAATTGTTGTAACTACATTGTCCTGGAGTTGAGTCCTTTTGATTATATTTTACATTGTTGTCACGTTTTTTATCGTGATCTCAGGCAGTGGTCGGATTGTCAACATTAAGAGTCGCGTTAGTGATTCTGAAGTACAGGTACGTTTTCCTAGCTCTTGCAATGGGATCACAACTGCTCTTTTTCCACATTCTCCAAACTATTCAACTCGTATATGAAAGTGAAAGGGACAAGCTGTTGTTCCCGGCCAGTCTGGAATGTAGACTCGGCGCTGTAAGCATGAGTTGAGTTTCTGCAGGATTTTAGTATATGCCACACTTTTTACAAGAGAATGCAGCTCGAAAAACTTCTGGTCTGTGAGATTGAACTTGTGACTGCCGTAACTAATCACTAACGTAACTTGTGGCGTCATAATTAAAATATTAATGTTACTACACTTAAGCTAGTTCGCTTATTCGTTCCATTTAAACTTCTCTTGTTCTCTGTGCTGTTTCTTTTACCCTCCCCGTCTCCCTATCACCAGTGAAAATAAAGAGGACATCATATATTTTAACAGTTGGCTACACTTAGATGATTTTCCCCCGCAATGTTTAATTTTGTTAACTAATTCAGCTATAAATTTTGTTTGCATATATTTCCCTTAGGAAATTTGTGTCCATAAAGGAGAATAGAGAATGGGAATTTAAGCTGTTTCCCCCCGTAATTATATGGCAGTCTGACTATATCCATGACCAATAAAGTGTTTAGTGTTCTGTTTCTTAACTACGCTTTCTTAATTTATGAGAACCGGGGACAGGTTTTATTTTCACGTATTGATTAATACGAGTCTTCCAAAATGTTAGCACGGCGACTTACCGACGATGTCATAGAACTCCAAGCCAGTACCTATTTATTGTCTGAATCACCATTGAAACTGAAACATTCGAATCCAACGATAACTAATTTTGCTTTATAAGATCTCAAGATGTCACTGATAACATATTACACATTAAAGTACTTGTTGGAATTTTTTATCTGATAAATACTCGACACCTGACATTACCAGATATTAACTGATTTTATTTGTTCTCTTGGTATTTCTAGATTACTGCGTCACTCATATTAAGTATACCTGCTATGCGTAGCCAGCTCAGTGTAAGGTACTCAAGTTGTAATTCCAGAATCTTAGGTGCGTTTATAAAGTTTTCTGTAGGTATCACAAGTCCACACTACGACGTATTACAATAATTTGTATATCCTACTTTGTCTGTCGCAATTTTTGACAGATGCGCTGAAATTATTTAGGCTTTTTAATTTGTACTGTTTTATCTTGTGATGTCGTGTGAAACATTTAATATTTATGAAATATATATTATTGATCCTCTCCTTACGGAAATGTATAACTCAAGTTATTTGGCTGTATCTGCGTGTCGACCAGATATTGAAAATAGCCATATTAAAATTATATTTTAACACAGTTACAGTGGAGACAGCGTATGGTTCGAGCAGAGATGCTCCTTCAACGCTTAGTTTATTGACCAACTTGAATAAACTTTCCCTAACACATAGTCGCATACCTCACTCGCGTTGTCGACACGAATGTCTTGGAGTGTATTTCCTGCGTTTCTCTAATAAGTATAAGCCATTAATTTTGTCGTATAACTCCTGAAAAATAACCGTGATATTTTTAAGTAGTCAATTCGCATGACAATTATTTTTTGCAGTGACAGAAATTACCCCACGGGTTTCACCATTCTACTAATGAGATTAATATTTCCGAAGGTGAGCTCCGAATTATGTTCTTTCAGAAAATAGTGTTGCTGTTATTAGTTTATCCAATTTAGTTGTGCGATGAATAGATAGCTTCGGGGCACAGGAGAATGAAACCTGAAGTTCAAAGTTCATTCATTTTTCTCCTTCTTTGCGTCTCGTCGACAGTGCGAGGTCATTAGAGACGCAACTTTAAACAGGAACTAGTAAAGTTGTTGGCCATGGCCTTTGTTAAGGAACCTTCACAGCATTCGCCAGGAGCGGTTTCGGGAAACCGTGTAAAACCGAAATTTGGATGGCCAGAGCCGGGGATCGGACCCAGCTATTTCCGAATACGAATCCAACGTATTACTATAACGCCATCTTGCTTGGTACGGTTGTTTACTTGGCTTCTGAAATTTATACGTACAAAACTACCAGTAACTTGGTTGCATACCTAATTGCAGCATCGTTGATTTGAAAACAAACTGTATGGGTGCTTGTTCGAAACACGTAGTTTGTAGAGGCTTGTATTTGTAATCTTGGTCTTTAGAGCGGCGCGTGGAATGTTCGTAAACAAAGCAGTTATGTGTCATCTCGCTAGACGTCTTCATTATGTTATGTTAACTGCTTCCGTTAGCATAAGCAGGCTGCTCCAATATGGTTGCTGAGAAATAATTAAGGTTGGTTATACCTTGCTAGTGGACGTCTCAGCGCAAACATATAGTCAATGGCGTGCAAATCTCTTGCGTGTTCTTCAACGCTTGTTGCCGACTTTGTAATGTTGAAAACTATTCTGAATCGTCGCGGCTCGCATAATTTTGCGGCACTTAGTTCGGCAAGTCGTGCTGCGTTCTTTCCCCCACGAACTTTCACTTCTTGACTGGGCAAGCTTCCAGGATGCTGTCCTGGTCGCCTACCTTTTCGAGCGCTGCAGCCGGCTTGAGTGTATGACCACTTTCTCTGTCTCAGCAAGCTCTCTGCAGTCAGAGTGGAGGCGTGCCCGCCTGGTAGTGGGAACCAAGGTATGCTGTCAGTGGTAGTGCGTGCTGAAATTTCAAGGCCAAGCCACTCTGTGCGGGGTGTAGGTGTATGCGTGACGTTTTTTAGTTTTAAAAAATTACAATGCAATGTTTTCTGGAATGTGTTGTCAATGTTTCGTGCTTACAGTTTGAGGACACATTTTAGTCGTATTTGATAGGATTAAGATTGCTTTAAGATTTAATTTGAACTGGAAATGTATTTTGATTGACTAAATCAAGACTTTGAGGAATGGTGAGATTTATGTAAGGAATCTAAGCAGTGTAGACAGTTTCGTCAGTAGTTTGCATGCAATCAGATCATTAGTTTTACAGAGAAGAAGATAGAGACAGACACACAGCTTCGGCTACCTTCGCTTCAATACGGCAAATACGACACCTTTTGCATGTCTTCCAACACACTCATGCAACTAATCTTCTCACTGTCACGATCTTCGTACCCTGTATTTACTCCACCTGCCCGCAAACCACTACGATAGCATCCTGCCTCCCTGCTGAAATACAAAACAACGTTGTAATCATCTTACATATAAAAAAAGCTATTGGAAACCTGAAACTCATATTAGACACACATATGCTTCATGTAATGACATTATTATTTTTAATAGGTAATTTTCTTTGATCATTTTGATTTATTTAAAAATTGAAAGCATATTTAAAAAAAAATTAAAAGCAAGTTCTAGAATGTAATTTAAAAAACACGCTAACTAATAATCACAGTTGTTCTGCAAAAAATTAGTTTGGCGCAATATTTTTTTTTTCTGCAAAGGGAGTCGGGGAAACAAGGAGAAAGCTTCAAGAAGTCTTCCATTTTTTAAACCCACATGTTGTGCTATAATTTACAAGAACTTATTTAAAAATGCTTGTGACTTTATATAAGAGCATTTGAGAGAGTACATTGTACCGGATTTGGTTTATAAATACACTTTGAAAATCTTCGATTAGCACACTGGTGGATACAAGGGGGAGGGGAATTCCCCCCCCCCCTTCAAGAGCCCAACCTTGTTTTAGAAATGTTATACTTTTTATTTAAACTATCGAAAATGCAGTAGATGTTATGAACTTTGCAATATATTCTAAGAAACTGACTGGAAACTCTTTGAAAATGTTCCAATTTGTGTCTGTTTTGTGTTAAACATTAACGTTCAAAATCTTCTCAAAGTGTACCATTTTGCACCTTAAAATCAAAATTTTTCCGGGGTAGGACCTCCGGACCCCCCGCTTTAAATCGGCCAACCGCTGCTAGCAAAAATATATCCCCCCCCCCCCTCCCTCAATTCCATTCTGGATCCGCCCCTGATTAGCCAATGTCTTGAAAACCGGGGAATGTGTTTCCTTCACGGATATACGCGACTCGCTACGTCTATTTCTCTTGGCAAAAAAAAAAAAACGCGTGTGTGCGTGGGTGCTCTTGTACGTGTGGTAAACGATATCTTGCGGATTATTAGATATTTTACTTTCTTAAATAATTAGTTGATACTGACTCGGTATGTTCACAACCGACGAGAACCCAATCCCTTTCTGTAAATGTGATCCTTGTAAAATTCTCTTAATTGACCTCCTCCTCTTGTTCGGAATTGTCTGGCTACTCTGCAATTACTTTTAACATCGCCGCAGCTGTTACACCCGTTGTATGATCTTTGCTCTGTCAGTTAATGGCTGGGAGAATTTCTTAAACAGTTTAATGCGCACGTACGTAAGACGATTTATTACCGACTACCGCAATTGTACCTACCTCGCATCATCCCAACGAGCACTGTATCAGGAGTCACTAAACTGGCGCGCAGTCTTCTCGCCGACAACTCGATTCTGAGATACATTCAGTAATGACCCTGTCATTTTATGAAATAATATTATTAAAGACATTGGACCCGTAAAAATTCAAAACACTGTTCAACTTGTACACATCTGAAACATGTAATTTCCCCAAATAAGCAGTTGCGGTGTAGCCAAAATAATAAAACATAATTAACTTCCAAAACAAGATAATTCATGCTGATACCTAATCATGTGAGCTACATCAAGACACTATTGTAAACAGAAAGCGATACATTTTTGTATTTTTTAAAGTTTGATGAAAATGAGTACATTTTTGCATAACTTTGACTTTTGGCTACAACGGAAATTTTCAAAACTAACTTTTGTCAAACATGTCATAAAATGCATTGATGCACTGACTTTCAGTTCCTGTAATTTTGAGTTCATTAGTTAATCACCTTTTTGATTTTGGCTACACCGCAATGTCATTTTGTGACTTTGATGAGTGAATGTGCAAAAACTATGGGGCCATTTTTTTACTAGGGGAAATAATGTGTCGTCTGATGTGCAAAAGTTAAACAGTATTTAGCACAAACATTAAAAAAAAAATGAAATTTTACGGGTCCAACGCTCTTAAAGATAAAGTTGTATCGTACACCAAGATTTCCATACAAAAAAAAAACCGCAAAAACACATATTTTTGCCAATTTCTACCTCTAGAAAATATGATGTATTGAGTAGTGGTGAACCAGAAGTGGGTATACACGTTTAACGTTCTTTTGATGGTATTTCTAAGCAGACATCACTCATGCGTGGTTTCTAAATTGTCTTGTAATAGTTGAAGCTCTGCACACCGCTCAGCTACCTGGGCAGGCGGTCACCTTAAATGTATCCCTACAATGTACAAGTGACATAAAGGCCGGGGTAAACGGGGTACTCCGAGAAAACCCGCCACGTTACTTACATGCGGGAAGTTAGGATCGACACAGCCGGTAATCGAACCACGTGGTGGGAGGCGAGTGGTCTGACCACTACGTTGCACCGCCGCGGCTCCCAAGTAAGGTGCGTATTGCAGCAAAGAGTCGGCTTGGGTTCGCTCTCGCTCCCTGGTCGCGGTTGCTGTGTTCCGATTACATTACATGAAATTAAGACCTCTCATAAAGTGTAAATCGTTGATCTTTAATTTAAAAGTCTAAAACATACAAACATTTTATTTATATTTTTAAAATACTCATTGAAATTGCGTTCAAATATATTGATTATTATCCAAGGAAATGAAATACAAACGAATTGTTATTTAAGGATTTATCAGATATAAAACACTGGCTGCTCATATTACGAGGGCTGCCCGAAAAGGGGGAAAAAAAGGGGGGGGGCATGTTGGTTCCTCGGAGGAGGTCGTAAAGCCATACATACCTCATTCTCCAGTTGTACTATTAATTGGGCAGAGTCAGGTGCAGGCTTCGCTTCCAGTGACACCGTAGCACGACTTCAGACCTGGGCTACGTTTTATAATGCGGATTGTAAATTCCGATCGTGTGTCATTTCTCTGAGAAGACATCAGCAGCAGCAACACTTTAATTTTAAGTAGGTCTGTGTATTTTTAACTTTTTGTGTACAATATATTCTCTCAAATGCTCTTATATAAAGTCACAAGCATTTTTTAAAATAAGTTCTTGTAAATTATAGCACAACACGTGGGTTTAAAAAATGGAAGCCATCTTTAAGCTTTATCCTCGTTTCCCCGACTCCCTTTGCAGAAAAAAAAAATATTGCGCCAAACTAATTTTTTGCAGAACAACTGTGATTATTAGTTAGCGTGTTTTTTTAAATTACATTCTAGAACTTGCTTTTAATTTTTTAAAATATGCTTTCAATTTTTAAATAAATCGAAATGATCAAAGAAAATTACCTATTAAAAATAATACTTTAGGTACGAGGCAGAACAATCTTTTAGCCACTATATGTAACTAGCATACTCGCGACTTAAAAAATATTTTGTAATATTTGCACTTTTTTTTTATTTCTGACAAACTATACACGTTATGTAATGTTATTATCTTTATTAGCGAAAAGGTTATACCACATCACTTGTTCAGTGTAACACATTTTGTCGTAGTTTATTTGATATGGCTTAATTCGCATGATAAATCTGTACTTTCTAATTGTTAGTTAAATATTTGGCTTGTCACATTCGAACATCTCATTATTCAGGCATATCATTAAGTTCACAGGCATTGAGTACACAGCGATTATTTAGTTTCATACACTCATCCACTACTTATTTATTACTGTCTCAGTCGTGGCATACAGTCAGCACAACGTCAAAAAAATTCTCTTAAAAATATACCTGAATATTGCTTGGATGACAATTGCTCTACCCCTGAAGGAAAAACTTGCAGGGATATTGTTGCAGCCATTCGCAGATATCCATCCCGCCTCGTATGTATCCAGAACCATACACTTATTTCATTTGTCACTTTCGTAGATAAAAATACTACCGTACTGTTTATACATTTCAGAAATGGACAAGGT
Source organism: Medauroidea extradentata (assembly GCA_003012365.1). Classification (NCBI taxonomy): domain Eukaryota; kingdom Metazoa; phylum Arthropoda; class Insecta; order Phasmatodea; family Phasmatidae; genus Medauroidea; species Medauroidea extradentata. The sequence goes on from PNEQ01008037.1 coordinate 41,290, forward strand.
TGCTTCTACATTAAGTTTGATACATTCTGATTTTTTTTATTGGAACACAGTAAATATGGAATGTCATTGACTGAAATCCGAACAGTGATCAGCATTCGTCAGTAGCGTGCGCGTGTTTGATGCGGCTTCGGCCAATGGGACGGTAGTGAGTGTGGGAGTGCAGAGACCAGTGATAATGATATATTTACTGTGGTTTTTGAAGGCGACTCATTCCTATCTTATTTTGTTCTCCAGAAAATGAGCACAGTCCTTCAAGTGCTATCTATTATTGCATACTAAAGCCAGCTTTAACCATGTCATTATTTTAGACAAGTATTTTCTGGCAGAAGTCCTTGTTACTGTCAGTTAAATTCCCAAATGTAATAAAAAAAAAGGTGATGACAAAAGACACCATTCGAATTGTTTCGTATGTTCGTGATTGGAAATGCTAGCCTACTCTAAACATCGTGATTTAAGTGATTACCGAGCGAGGCGGGGCAACGGTAATACGTTGCATTAGTATTCGGGAGGACCCGTGTTCGATCCCCGGCTCCGACCATTCTGATTTCGGATTTCCATGGTTTCCCGAAATCGATCCGGACGCATGCTGTCATGGTTCCTTAACTTAGATCAAAGCTGACATCTTTCCTAGTTCCTGTCATTGACTAAAGTTGAATGTCACCATCTCTAGTTACCTCGGTGTCGAGTCGACGAGGCGTAAAGAGAGAGAGAGTGAGAGATATTTTGGTCAGCGCTCAACATCTATGTCTTCAGCGCTGGTGAGGGGTGGCATGATGTGAATACACAGCAATGGAGGAATGAATGGGCGGGGAAAACGGGAGATCCCAGAGAAAACCCGCCGGCCAACAGCATTGTCCGGCACGACTCCCACGTGCGATAATCTGGGGACCGACCTCGCCGGGAATCGAACCCGGATTGCCTTGGTGACGAAGACGTAAATTCTCCTTACCTTGTGTGTGATAGATTATTGTAAATATATCAATTGAATCATAATTACGTATTTGTTTCGTTTAACAAATAAATAATAATGGTTAAATTAATATAATAGGGTATCCGAGGGAAGGGTATCGCACACCGAGTGCAGACATCTGATTGGGCGATGGTATAGGCTATATCTGCCTGCCTAGAAGGATAATATTGGTAAAGGAAAATAAAAAAAAATGGGGGAGGGGAAGTAAATTACATCAAGAGCACTGAGGTACTGAGTTCATCTCGTTTACCGGTCACAACTGATAATCTACAACTTCAAACATCGTTTTAGTGGCGTATCGTGGTCGTGTTCCAAGGCATGCGGTGTTAAGTAATTGAAGATATTTTGGTCTTTAGCGCTGGGGGAGGTGACACGATGTGAGTGGAGCAGCGCCAGAATGAATGGGTGAGGGAAACGGGAGATCCCCGAGAAAACCCGCCGACCAGCGGCATCGTCCGGCACGATTCCCACATGTGAAAATCCGGGGACCGACCCCGCCAGGAATCGAACCCGGATTGCCCTGGTGGGAGGCGAGAGGTCTGACCCCGTGGCCCCTGCGGTGTTAAGCCGTGACTATACTCAACACTTGAGTCACAGGCTAAATAGTAATACAGACCGCGGCTTATTTGATACGGACGAATTTCACGGCTTATAGGCTGCCCTAGGCTGTTGATACGAGCCCGGTGAATGTTTGGCTTCTGCATGTTACGTCAGGTTTCCAGTTGACCTTGCTGCAGGCTAACAGGGTAGCCGCCTTGCGCTGATTGGCGGTAGGTGTTTCAGCCATGCTGCTAGCCAGCGTAGCCCTTTTGCTGGCGTGTGTGATCGAGTTTCCCGTTCGCTAGTTATTTCACTTATGTATTCCTGAATAATTCTGTGACTGGGTTGTCCGTGGGACCATTAAGCATTATATTAGGGACACTCTTCATCCAGTAACGTATGGGAAGCAAGTGTCCAGTAATACACCTCGGTTTACACAACACATGTTTATAGGATCTGACAGGTAGGCACATTGAGCCCACGTGATCAAAGCGTATTGACGGAGTTTATTTATTTTTAAAATTTTTTATTTTATTCAATCTCTTTGGCCCTATTTAGAGGATGTGAGATATGCAAAATACAGTCACACATTTGTGGATTCACTACACGCAAAATTACATTAATACATAAAATACAGACCCATTTGCACACACTAATAAAAGTTTTTATACATTATGTAGCATATTAGATACAAACGTATCCTGCACTAATTTTTTTAATTGCACTGGGCTTAATTTTCTTGTTCATGTAATCCTTCACAACGATGAATGAATAGTACTGGTTTTTTACTGATATTTGTTTAATTTCCTTTGTGAATTTAGGTTTATTTTTAAGTTATGTTTGGTGGTAATGAATTAAATAAGCAGATACCAATATAGTGACAGTTGTTTGCATATTGACTGGTTGAGTGACGTGGTACCATGAGGTTTTGTTTTGTTCTTGTATAGTGTGTGTATATTACTGTTGGTATCATAGAAGCGTATATTATTATTAATTAGGTAGTAGTTTAATGAAATAGTCACAGTAAAACGGTAGAATTTTAAGTTCTTTAAATAAATTTCTGCATGATGACAATGGATGAGCAAAAGAATGTTGTCTAATAGGTTTTTTTTTTGTTTAAATATTCTGACACTATTTGACAAGTGTCCCCAAAATTCTATGTCGTAGCACATTTTTGAGTGAAAGGATCTTAGATTATCTTTAGAGACTATATGTCAGGCAGTAGCATGCACTAGTCAGTTTATCGGCAGTGCTGTCAGTATGTATGTTCCAACTCAAGTGGTCATCTATTGCAAGCCTTGGAATACGACTACGATACGCCACTGGACAAAAGCGCTACCTAATTCAACGAATGTTACACCTGGTGCAGATACGTGGATAACACTGTAAAAACCTGCAGTGTTACATCTGTTACCCAATACACAGGCAGAAGCAGCAATAGAGCTTATTAATAATGTGACATTAACAAAGACCTTCAATGTCACTTAAGTGTAGTTCTGGATCTAGTGGAGGAGGGACGGAATGCGAAGGGTGGGGGAAACGGAAGAACACCAAGAAAACCCACCGGCCAACAGTAACGTCCGTCACTTAACCCGCATGCGAAAAATTGGGGTCCGACTATGCCGAAAACCAAACCCGGATCATCATAGTGGGAGGCCAGTGCTCTAGCTACTGTGTCAACCTCGGCACCTTTACGCTTAACATTACCCAGCAATGTCTATTAGTTCCATAGTTGAACGGTGTTATGCATCACTAGACGATGTGCTAACTGTTACATGTGTGTACGATACTATTCAGCTTTGAATCAGCTCCACAGAATGCTTGAGTCAGAACACGGAAGTGAAAATATAATTAATTTTGGCAAGTATGGGCGAGAATACACTCACCGAAAGGTAGTCTTAGTTTACCAGTTAGCAAAACGGGATTGTGATTTTACGGATTAAGTCGACAGGAAAATGAACCTTCGAGATAAGAAGCCGGTTTCTGGCATCACTGGTTTTGTTTCTTGAACGCGGAGACGGATAAACGTATCGATTCGTCAAGCATATTTTTAGTATTTGGCCGGTGTAGGAGGTGATGGGTAGAGAAGGGGGGGGGGGTACTAGAGCCATTCGAGTGGCTGGGAGGCCGACAATTTAATCGAATCAAACGAGGTTAATTTTCGTCAGTCCACGCGTGGCGAATTTTACCCACGTATATGTTTTTACCGAGGCACTTCCTTCTACGCGTCTGTGTGATTTGCTATGTTATTATAGAGCCGCTCCTAATTACGCTTTGTTTATAGGCTAGAAAACACGTTTGGGCGGGTTTACTTACGTAAGGGAAAGCTCGTCGACTACATTAATATTCTTGACCGTAGGATTTTGTGGCCAGGGTCATGTTCCTTTCGGCTTCTGAGTTAATGCCACGCCCGATTTTCGGTTTTCTCCAACATTCTGTCATGGCAGCAACAAGAATTACCGAGACGTAATAGGAAACCCAATATCAAATGTAACCCCAATCCATAACCTGAGATGAACATTAATTGATTAATTTTCCATTAAATTTTTATTATTAATTAGTGAAAGTGGAAGAGGAAATAGCCATGGTCTTTATGGAACCATTTTAGCATTCATCTGCAGCGATTTTTGTAAATCGTGGAAACCCGAAATCAGGATGGTAGAAGCTTGGAATCGAACCCGGACCCTCTGAAATACGAGTACAACATGTTACTATTTCGTCACCTCGCTCGATAGATGGCGTTGCGTTATGCTGTTCAGTTTGAGGCAAATCTGATTTGTTACGTTGGTTTCAAAATGTAAATCTTTTTAATCTTTCAGATGATAAACTGTTAACAAGGGCGCCCATAAGGAGGGAGGGGGGCAGAATGGGGCTTGGGCCCTCCTAACAGATGTTCCACAGTATGTTTAGTTTTATTTTTTATGTAATACATATAGCAAACAATTTGCAGTTTGATAAATTTTGCAATCAAAGCGTTTCATGTGTCGAAATATACCAGTGGCTACAAATTTATACACAGGATGTATCCGTGCCTGTTGAAACATATATTATGATCTTGACCCCCCTTTACAAACTAGAAGATAGGCGCCCTTGACTGTTAAATATAGTAAGATTCAAAACTGTACGTATAAGCTGTGTAGTGAACACATTATTCTGTAAAGAGCTGAGACTCGACTTCACATATGTTTGTCATATAATATTTGTACGTAAATTTGCAATCAGTATAACTATATACTGCTACTGAGTATGAACATATCGTACCCATGTTGTGCGTGTAACATAAATGCGAATAATATCCTACTGTTATCGTTACCCGACGTTTGTGTCCACAAATATTAGCTGGTATAATGTACTGTAGTTGGTAAGTAGACGTGGTTTTTAAAGTTAGCGTAGATGGGGAATAGTACTGACTGTGTTTCGATGTTTGTTAATGTCGTATCAGCTTCTTTGTGATAAGTTGCGATGCAGCGATGACCACATTTCCTGGCATATTATCTTCAGTCCTACATGTCGCGGGTTAGTTTTTCAAGCGGAAATGTGTACGACGCATTTGTTTAGTTGAAAAATATTTTCTGTGGTGTGTACACTACTTGCTGTTAAAATCGCCACAGCTAGAAGGACGTAAGCAATAAAAACCAAATTTATTAGGCTGAATGTCAAAGACACACAGGTGACATGATTACACTTACTAGTCACAGTATATTGTATAAAACTTGGGGAAATCAGTTCAATGTGGGCGCGACACGGACTGTACGTGGCGGTATTGAGAGGAATAGACTTTGGATGTCCATCTGGCGTTATCTTCGCCCATGCTGCATATATGCGGGCTCTAGTTTATTATCTGTGGCTGCAGGAGGCTTGTGCCACGCCAGTCGAGGTGACAACAGGCTTTACACCTCCACGATGTAATGGATGCTAATTATCTTACCTACAATGGAGACTAAGTGCGAGAGGGTTTGTAATTCACTTATATCCCGTTCTATAAATGTATTCGATGTATTAATTTTCCGACATGTGTTCCATTTCAAAGTTTTAACTTAATTTTTTTGGACGACATGGTGTGCCGTAAGTTTTAAATTGTCAGGCTTTATCGAATCGTTATTCATCCTCTTCTTTGGCGTATAAGTAGTAACCTCCAGAAGGAAAAATTTTCCCTGTAGTTGGCTGCAGAAATTGTTCTAATAATACTAGTCAAACAATGCCAACTACAAAACAAAGTTCTAAGTTATTGTGTAGGTCAGTAACCATGAAGTAAAGCTGCAGATGTGGACATAAGGCAATGAAACAAGCTGATGCAGAAATATTTTCGAGGAAATCCATGGTCTCTACTTAATACACGTACTTTGCCTCAACCAAAGAAATAAAATAAAGTTTTTAAGCGAAATACAGTTGTGTTGTCATTAAAACAATTCATCAGTAACTAATCAATATGGCAAAGTTATCTGTAATTTATTTATTTAAAACAAGATTTGTGTTTAAAAAAAACATTTATTTGCTACGAAGATGACCACGGTCATAGAATTTCCTCTATTGCCGTGAAGATGACAATATTATCACCAAAGATGTTCAAAGAAAAAGTCTAGTAAAACCAAAATACGACTCTCAATGTTTTCTTTGCGGTAATTCTCTATTTCACTACCGCAAGTTAAACAGAATAAAAACTGTTATTTGCAGTAAAACAAACGACTTTGTGCAGCGGGACGATTTTGCTGCTCTCAAAATTTTAAATCCCGAGACCTACAGCAAAGTTTATTTGTTATTTTGCTGTTGAGAAGGCCTTACAAATTGCTCGCCTTAATGTGGGAAAGCTATTCACCTTTTAAACGTATGATGCACTAAAAATTGTCTCCAGACTAACTACAGTATGTCTAAATGTTTTAATGTATGTTCAACATTAAAAACAGACGAAAAAATAGTAGGCTTCTCAAGATAAGAGATGTGTTACATTTTGTCTATGTTGTTTCTTGGCTGTGTTCATATCCATTCGTGTCTCTCGTTATTTGTGTTGTCGTTCGTTTTTGAGACACCACAGGTTTGTTTCCTGTATAATCCCAAGACGCGAGAGAGCTAAAAACATCCAATGACTGACTGTGAAGGAGAACTGCAAGTTCGCACGTAAGTAATTCAAACAAGTTGTTAAAATTATTTTCGCGGAAATTCAGGGTACGTAGTTATCAGTGTATGTTAAGCTACACAGCAATGTTTAAACTAAAAACCGACGGAAGGGTAGAAATGGCCTGAAGGCTAAGTAAATAAGAACTTTTAACCCATAATAGCTATTCTGTTGAGGTGACTTCCCAATTTCCGCACGTAACGAAACGCGGCAGATTTACTGTTGGTCGGCGGATTTTCTCGAAGTACTCTCGTTTCTTCCACTCTTTCATTCCATCGCTGCTCTATACTCACGTCATATCATGCCATCAGCACGCAAGACCTCGCTGTTAAACGTATACCAGATATTACCACTACAGTACGCTCGTCTCCAATTCTCTCCCTCTTGCAGTAATACATGCAAGGTATGTATGCAATAATTTATCCTCTGAACAGCGTTGCCAACCGTACAGTCTTGACCGTACATGTACGGTAATTTCGCTGTGTGTGTGTACGGACGTATGGTCCAGTCCTTGTACCGTACGCATGTGTACGGTCCTAGCACATTCTAGGAAAATAAGTTAAAAATGTTTTCACCCGATTAAATATTTGACATAATTGTTTAAACTAAATCCATTAAAAAAACTAATGTACTACACTTTAAAATGTATATTATTTATTATATTTCAGAACTTAAATCAATTTAAAAAAAACACCGCGGAAATAAAGTCGTTTTTTGTAGCAAGCCAGAGAGAAATTTATTATTTCCTCTAAAAAAACTGAGTTTGTTGTATCTACATTCAAAAGCTTACACACACTGCGGAAATTAAGCTAGTGGTATTTTTCGTGGATCTTATACCATTCATGGGCAATGGAAAACTTTGGAGGGTCATTTTCCTGATTCGAAAATCGCCGTAGCAGTACACATGCCATTGCCGAAAATCACCCGGAATAAGTTGCGAATCACTTAAAACAATTATTATTTAGCTACTACAGTTACATGAAATTGAGAAAGGTTCTAATTAAGGCAGAAAACTTAAAAATTGTAGTGTACGGTCCTGGGGCGAAAAATACGCTCCAAATGACATTTTCGTACGGACATTTGTTGCTGAAGGGTTGGCAACGCTGCCTCTGAATATTTATGTCAAGTATGATTTTACGTTACTCCAGCGTTTTTCGTTTGCGAATGACCAATACGTGGAAATATTTTGTTCCTTTAAAATATAACACACACACACACATATATATATATATATATATATATATGTGTGTGTGTGTGTGTGTGTATTTCATTTTAGTGGCAATTAGCTGTTGCTAATGGGTGCGGTAGTAATGTATACTTCTAATTTATTTTTTACTTATTTTATTTTCCATAGCGAAGGAAACATGTCGCATAATTCGTTGCTGTGAAGGGTCTATGTAGGCAGTTTGCAAATATTGTTTTGAAAATATGCCGAGTGTGGGCATATCAGTTTCAACTAACCCACATTCGCGCAATCGCGTTGTAATAACGTTTTTTATCTGTTCCCAATAAAATACGTGTGTATAAAACTCACTCGAAACTGTTATCTTGTAGCGTGTTTACGTGCGCGCATGGAAAAAAAAAAGTTGACGAAACAATAATAATTGGAGATTTGTTTACTTTACCGAGTAGGTTTTACCCACGCGTACAGAGTATATTTTCGGATGCGCAGCATTTACTTCGTTTATTGTCAATCCGTATCAAGCTGAAGTTTTTTAAATATATTTTTTTACAAATATGAAAACTGTTTTCATTGTTTTTTTTTTTTTTTTTTTTTTTTTGTTTCAAACCACTGTAATCTGCTGAGCGCTATACATAGTGAAAGTAAACAGATCATACTTCTGCACCCATACATAAAATAAAAATGGACGCTTAACCATCCATCCCCTCTCTCAAACATCAAGCTTTGAGATGCTGACCGTCTTATGTAGTGAATTATTTCTTATATTATAGGTTGTAAGGCGTTTTATCATGATTTATATACTCAGTACATCGCAATATGATAACTTCGTGTAGAATATTATTTTAATTCTACACATCTTCTGCGACAGAAGGCTCTTCGGATAAGTTAAAACATATACGACCTTGTCTAAAGTGGTTTCTTATGGTAGTATGATGCATTTAAATTTTGAACTTAAACATAGAGTGTCTATTTAAGTTACGACTGAAGGTCTACAGAAAATTTTATAGAAATTTTGTTTTTAAAATAATTTGTGAAATTAGTTTTCGTCACTAGCATTGTAATTTAATGCCACGTGCATGAATATTATTTAGAGCCGATTAATTTTCAGTGTATTAAAATTGAAGAACATATGTTATTGTGTTGCCAGCCTAAATCGCACTATTTCTATAATAATACACGCTTCAGTTTAGAAGAAAAAGAATTACACTACCTGCCAAGTAGTCGCACTATGGCCAACATTTCATAAGAAATGGTACAGTGCCACTTCCGCAGCGCCAATTCCTAAATAACGATGTTATATATATATATATATTCTATATTACAACACATTTAGATCACTAGCTGAAAGAACGTTTTGTCTGCGTTATTTTTTTCACTGACTGGAACATGCAAACGTGAAACAAATAGCAATCAAAATAACAAAAAATATTGGTCTTCACTTTATGTTTATGGATAATTTGTTGTACTGAACAACAGTGGTCAGATCATCACTTGCCTCCCACCAATGCGATCCGGGTTCGATTCCCGGCGGGGTCGATCCCCGGATTTTCGCATGTGGGAATCGCGCCGGACGATGCCGCTGGTTGGCGGGTTTTCTCGGGGACATCATGTTTCCCCCGCTCCTTAATTCCAGCGCTGCTCCGTACTCACCTCATGTCACCGCTCACCAACGCTAAAGACCTCGATGTTGAGCGCTGACCAAAATCTCTCACTCACACTCTAGAAACTGGCGCGGCGCCATTGTGCGGTGTTATGCGTGTTGTCTACCTGCCAGGCACTGTAATACTGTAGCTCGAGTTTGAAAGTTATATAGCACAAAATAACGTGTGTTTTAGGGTAAAGACACAAGATGACACTTTCATTAATTTTGTTAAACTGATTATTAAGTTAATAATTGGTTTTATAAATCAATGGCCGTCGGTGTGATGAAATGTAAGTAATGTAATTTTTTGTACATTCTGTATAATATGGCCTATTTCAAAATTATATGTTTATTAATAGTGATAGATTTATCATACTGAGCTCGAGCTTCAACAAGTCCTTTTAATGTCCAGATGCTACGGCGTGAATGCCATATAAAATGTTTACAGTAGCCTAGTAGTTCATCTCAAACATCGAAGGAATTTATGTCCATCGGGAACAGACTTAGGTCATAAGTTATATACATGTTTTAATCTCCATGACTTCAGCTGATGTGTTGTTACCGTTATGTTGCAATACACCGAAATGCTTCGCAGTACTGAAAAGGTGAACGTGTGGATCAACTGCCTGACTTAACCAGCTCGCCCTTCTTGTAATCGTTACGAAAGAAAGTGGAGCGAAATCAAGGCGTGGTTGAGAGAAAGTCACATCACGTAACTTACGTACATTTAATATGTGTCTTGTTGCCACTGACGCCTGCTTGAATTTAGCAGGAATGACGGACGAAGAGTAGATTTTCGACGATATTGAATGTCCTTCTTTACTGAAAAATGAAAATCAACTGCGTGTTCCCGCCTTTGGGCAGGAAGAGAAGGCCAGTGTGAAGATTGGGCCGGCTGCTCGACTATCGAGATATGCTAATCGCCCGTCCGGCCCAAGGAACGGATGAGGTGAGAAACAGCCGCCGACGGAATGAGCGAGAGATCTGGCCTCTCGATCAGCGCGGCCCCCTTTCCTTCGTTTATTGCAGTAAACCAATTGGTTTTCTAGTGACAAGAGATAAAAACCACCAATATAATAAACTTGCACAAATGATTGTTTCGCAATTTTCAAACAATAATTTTATAACACTTCAATAAACAAATCCTGAAAATTAATTTCACTAAACGAATTTTATTATAATTTTTAATATTTTGTGTAGAAGTTTGCTTTAAAACGTGTGTTAACCGAGGTGTTAACTGTAAAATATAACTTTAGTTCAACGTTGCAAAATTATAAAGAATACTATTTTTATATATATTTTTTCAATCGTTTTGATTTCGTGGTTTTTATGCATCTAAAACAAATATAAACAATATTACGTATTCGAAACCTGCACATTGCTTTAAATAGTCGACGAAACAAACCATCTTCGATTAGTATTAGATAGATAAAATTTTGTTCTTGTTTTTATTTTTAGTGTGTTCGCGCACTACGGGACCTTTCTATGTTTCTTAATTCTTTCTGTCATATTTTAGTAGGGTCGGCTTTCAACTCGTATGTTTTCAGCATTTCCTCCATCGTGACGACTGTGCAGCCACAGCCAATGTGTATACATATACTTAAACAATTTCAGTAGCGTGACAAAAGAAGGCATGCTAGTCGTTGGTCGAGATTCTACAGCTCGCAAAATCGCTATATCTTGTCATGGGATAGTAAACTCACTACGGAAGCAGGTTGGTAAATATCATGGCACATAATTCAGCGTTAAAAACATAAGTTTAACATTGTACATTCCTCGAAGCCAATTTGCAAAAATAAAAAAAAAACACTCCTATAAAATAATTTTTGGTCACTTTCTAAGCAAACACTTTTAGAAAAACGAATTTTTGAATAACATTACCTGACGCCGAAATCTCTTAACGCTTAATTGCAGCGAAAGAGATCACGCTTAACAGATGCATCATAATGAGCAAATGTTTGATCGTATAGTTGACAAATATTATTGTCTAGGATTGCTGTTTTGTATATTTTCCATTTTGATTTTTTAATACGTATGGCTTTCAATCGGAGTTGCGTCAACGGCGAGGTCATTATAGAGACGGAATAAATGGCTCAGAGAGAGATACAGTAAATTGAGAAGGAATCGGCAACAGCGTCTTTATGTATGAAGTAATCCAACTTTCGTCTGAAGTAATTTTGGAAAAACCATGGGCAGCAGAAATCCTACCCGAGACATCTCCAATGCCAACCCAATGTTTTTTTTTCTTTTTATTTTACAATGCGCCACTTAGTTCGGTTTACAACGAAGGTTGTTCTGTGACGTTAAAAAGAGTTTTTCCACTGCAGCTAGCAACAACTGAAGATATTGGCAGCAGTGGTTTTATTGTGTGTTTCACTTGACCAAACATCCGTGCCTTATCCTGCGGTGACGTTCTAGTTGCGCGGGAGGCACTCAGCCGAGCTACGTCAGCGTTTTGAACGTGCTGTTTGTCGACTTCACACATACGTTCTAATTGTTTTTCAGTTAAAAATCTGGTGATACATGACCATTTCTATACAGGAATGTCTTCTGTATCAGCATGTGCTCGTACATTATGCAAACACGCAAGGGTGACGTGATTGTGAAGCTGTATACAGTTAGATTGGATATATCTGATTACTTAACGAGGTCGTTCGTGGTACATAAATTACACTGAAGACGTTTAGTGACATACGCAGGAATTTGAAAATGTATGTAGAAGTAACTAAAAAAAATTAATCCTATTATAGTTTTCGTAATATTTTTGTAAATCTCAGAAAATTCCGTGAGTGCAATTTCTTCTGCCAGAATCAAAGTTGCACAATTACGGCGTCTTAAATAGTTCACCAGAAGCGCATCGCAATTGCAATATGTTTAATCAGAAAACCAATAAAAAAGTATTTACTAGGACTTCCTTTTTTTTTCATTTAGGACTTCCTTTTTTTTTCATTTCACCTTTTTTTCTGTACTGATATTCTGATTCTTGCAAATTTTAATAAACATTTTTACGTTGACCTTTGCATCACGCCCTCTTTGACTTTAGTTCTCAGATCAGCTCAGGAGACCTAAAATATTTCGTGATCTGTTCTTAAGGGGGGGGGGGGGGCTCCTTTCTTACATTTAAAACAAATTTGTTGCAGCGAGTTGCATTTTTTTTTTTTGCGAAACACTACTTAACGTTTGTTAAATCACACACAAACACACACACACACACACATATATACATATATATATATATATATATATAAACACACGAAAAAAACTATAGGCTACTTCGTACTATGCTCCTGTAAGTTTAAAGAAATTCAGCATGCTTGTTGTAAACACAATTTTTGATCACCTCAAAATGACTAAAATGGCGTTGTGGATCTGCCATATCTGGGAAAATACCTACCGGGTTCCAGAAACAACATATGGAACATGCGTTGGTCTTTACACCACACTTTCCTCAGATAAAATAATATGGTTACTCCTTGAAGTTCTGTAAAGAAAATGGCATAACCCTGTACGCAAATTGAGTAGCTCGCGTTTTGAAGTGGTACTGCGTTACATAGCGTACGCCAGTCACCAACATCCGTAGTGCGTAATCGATTTTGTGCCTCGTACACAAGCGCAGGCTGTCTAGGGAGCAACCTCAAGTTTTAGAACAGAAGTTTCGTCTACCAAACTACAACAATCAAAAAACGGGCTTTATTCTAGAATGAAATGCCAGATCCCCGCCATTATGTGATCTTAACCCCCAGAATATGATTGCTATTGACAGTTTTATGCCAGATTATGAACCTGAAAGAAACTTGGTTATCATGCGTAACGCACGGCTGAAGAACTTTACGGTGCATTTTAAGGTCACTGGCTCCTATTTACGCTGTTTTATTTTTAAAATCCTAACAAGTAGCAGGTGTCGAGAAAATTTCACACAGATGTGTTCAAAATTGTTTTTACTCTGATGTCTAATTTTTAAAACCAAAACTATACGTTTTTAGTAACTTATCAACAGCCCTAGTGTGAGCAGGAATAGGGATTTGCATGTTAAATTTTAATCGATGGGGCTCAGTACTTACCTGTCGAACCTATGTTAGCCCAGAAAATAGACACCAAAAAATGGTTCGATATGATACAAATTCATAATTAGCTGAAATTTTCAGAATTTGCTTCTAAGTATATGTAGAATGAATCCTGAAAAGTCCCCTAATATCCCATGTGAGCTTCCATCCAAAATGGCGGTTCAAAGATGGCGATCAGGAAGGTTATACCTTGTTTGATGTTTTCACTCACAGCCCAGTCAAAATACATCAGTTTTTAATTCTGAAAAAAAAAAAAAACCTATGTACTCTACGAAGAAGCCGGTTTTTACTTATATCAAGGTTCGCCCAATAAAACAATTGTAAATAACATACCCGAAAAATTTTACTTTGAGAGCACCACTCACATTTTAGTAAAAAAATCAATATATCAACCACTTTTGATCCGATCTTCGAAATTATTATTTCATAACATTCCTCACACTCCGGTCTACAAAAAACGTATGAGTTCTTTTTACTATTTTTCTGTAGTTTGATAGATATGAGGGGAAATATATCAACATTGAATTTTGAACTTAGAAAGTTTTGCATTTTGACATTAAATAAGTCATCGTAAATGTTATTTACAATTGTTTTAATGGATGAACCTTGATATAAGTAAAAACCGGCATCTTTGTAGAGTACATAGGTTTTTTCAGAATTAAAAACTGATGTATTTTGACTGGGTTGTGAATGAAAACATTAAACAAGATATAATCTTCCTGGTCGCCATCTTTTAACCGCCATTTTGGATGGAAGCTCACTTGGGATATTAGAGGACTTTTCAGGATTCGTTCTACATATACTTAGAAGCAAATCCTGAAAATTTCAGCTAATTATGATGAATTCATGTCATATAAAATCCTAAATTTACTGGGCTATGTATGCTGCCACCTGTGTGTGGCTTTTTTTCGGCCCACCACATTGTTGCAGGATCGTTTAATCGTGTGTGTGTGTTTATATATATATATATATATATATATATATATATATATATATATATATATATATATATATATATATACACACACATACACACACACGCGCGCGCATACATACATCCTGTAAACTGCAAGTAAAAATGTATATTTGCTAAACTAGATTAAATTTTTTACTACAAATGCGTTTCAGTCTATATTCACTTAAGAGTGCGTGGTACACAAATAAACGCTGAAAACGTCAATTGATTTCTACGCTTTTTTCGAAGCCAACGTGGATAAAATACTCAATGACAATCCTAGACAATGGAATTTGCCAACTTTATGAGTAAATATTTATCCCGAATTACAAATTCGTTACGCGTGATCTCTTGCGCCGCAGTTAAATGCACTAGGTTTCGGCGTCAGAGATTGTGCCTCAGAAGCTCGTAGACCTAACACTGGAAAATATTTTGTTTAAAACGTTGGCTAAAACTGTTGTCCAGGATTGCTATTGTTCAATTTTCGCAAATTGGCTTCAAGAAACCTACAGTTATAGATTAATGCTTTTAGCGTTGAATTATGTACCACGCCCTCTTAAGGTTCGCTCCAAGTTGTCTCCATTCCTGTATCCCCCTCTCTTACCCCATTATAAAAATCACTTGAAAACACCCTTTATGTATTTTTATTCGAACTCCATTTCAAATGTCTGGTTACTCAGTATCTTTGATTGGTAGTTCTGGTGGTTTTCACGGTGTTTGACCTGGTTTCTTTCTTTACTGATCTCAGAATCCTACTGACAGGCCAAGTAGACACATGTGGTTTGGGAAATCTGTTATCAGTCCAGAAGCAAAGTTGAAAGTTCACTGGCCGACAAGACAGATTGCGTGAAGTTGGTCTTCTTGCCACATCTCCCGTGTTGAGTGCACGAGGTTCTGACCATTATTCCACGATAGAGTTTAAAAATATTAACTTCCGCCCCACGTGATTTTAACTTCCGTCTTTTGATGGTTCACAGTTGACGTTACTGATTCGTATGCCGAAAACTGTATTTTACCCGAATATATTTAAAGGACGGTTTCTTAATGGGTTGTAGAACTCAGTAACACTATCATTGTTAAAAGAATTGTGATTTAACTCCACGTCATTTTCGATGTTTACCAAAATACAATTTTAAAATTTGATTTTCAAAGATGAGTTTCTCCCTTCAGAATTGCTCTACGAAAAATTTCACTGGGTAACTGTGCCTCATTTTTGTTACGTAATCGTTTCAAAAATTTTGTAACATAAGTTAATAAACAACCTGTATATGTATGCCTTTATATGTGTATACAAATATTATATATATATATATATATATATATATATATATATATATATATATATATATGTGTGTGTGTGTGTATTAGTATTTGCTGCTGACGTACAGTCACTTTATTATTGTTTATCGTTATGTTTAAAAATTTTAAATTTTGGTGGCGATTAAACCCGTCCATTGGCCTGGCGTATTCAGATATCTCGACGTCAACAAAATTGTTCATGTTCGATTTACTTATCGGGTTAATATTTTCAACTTTTGTCTCAGACTCTGGTTTTAGGGCCTAATTTGCTCGATAACTGAATGTATGTATAACAGTAACATATTGCTTTGAAATTGTATTTTTCACGTATTCCTCAATTTTTTTTTTAATAAAAGCATTAAGCAACTGTTTTTATGAAACAAAAATAGCACGCAATAAAAATACTTCATTTAGTCCTCGGACTACATTAAGGTAGCCGTCTGGGTGGACGTAATTGCGTGTTCGAGGCTTAGAAGTGCGAAAGCGACACAGCACGCTCTCTCTATTTCTATCCTCTTAAGTGCAGTTCTCTCGCCGATAACTTGCCTCTATGAGACATTCAGTGGTGGCCGTATAATTTTAAAACGTAAAGTCTGGTGCACACTTGCCATAATTCAGTATAGAATTCCGTACAAAATTCAGTACAAGTAGCACTGTGCTGGTGTGTACCGCAACTGCGCTGGTTCAGACAGAATTCCGTTCTGAATTTCACAAATAGAGCCCGTCCTATTTTTCATCGTAGTGTATGTTCACGCGCATTCGCTATGCACAGTTTCAGCCACCGCGCTTACTTAATTTCACAGATACAACCCGTCCTATGTATCATCGTAGTTTACGTTCACGTGCATGCGCAATGCACAGTTTCAGCCACCGCGCTTACTTAATTTCACAGATACAACCCGTCGTATGTATCATCGTAGTTTACGTTCACGTGCATGCGCAATGCACAGTTTCAGCCACCGCGCTTACTTAATTTCACAGATACAACCCGTCGTATGTATCATCGTAGTTTACG
>PNEQ01008045.1:0-19937 GCA_003012365.1 Medauroidea extradentata
AGTCGTTATTCATTTGACTGTGCCAATCAGTTCGTGGATAACTGCCGCAACTCACGTCAGTGATTTGCGGGTTTAACCTCCACATGCTGGGTGTTACGGCATCCAATCACTGACCACATAGCAGAGATGCAGGTGCGCACGTAAGACACTGAAACAAAGTGCTGCAAAAATCTTTTCGCGAAAACTACCGGGCCCTACCTATTAACACTAGAGTTATTTAAGATGTTAAACAGCCTAAACCTCACATTAATTAATGTTTTCCTTAGAACTCATCGCTTAGTGTAAGAAAACAACTTCGAAACAATTTGTAGTGCGTAATACATGCACGAACACTAACTTGTGTTTTCAAATCCACGATTTTTTTCTATCCAAACTTAAAAGTGTTATCCTGCCATACATCAAGCCTGAGGTGAACTATTTAGAGATGACGGTATATCGCAAAAAGGTTTTGTGTCAACATACACTTAAAAACACTGCAGTTAATTGCAAACGTATAGTTGGGTGATGTACGTCTAACACAACGTAGCTGTCTGTAGACCAATAACCGACATAACATATTACTAGGGCGCGGTAGTTTTCGCGAAAAGATTTTTGCAGCACTTTGTTTCAGTGTCTTACGTGCGCACCTACATCTCTGCTTTGTGGTCAGTGATTGGATGCCGTGACACCCAGCGTGTTGAGGTTAAACCCACAAATCACAGACCTGATGCGTGACAGTTATCCGTATACTAATTGGCACAGTCAAATGAATAACACAAAAACACTCTTGTCAATAGCCATGAAGTTAGCTGCAGGTGTACACGTAAGGCACTGAAACAAAGTGGGGCAAAAATCTTTTCGCTAAAACTACCTGGCCCTACATATTACAATAGCGGGATTCTTATTGACTCAGTCAAACAGGGCAACAGATTCACGTAGAAGCGAAAGTTAGTCATATTTTCATAAGCTGAACATACTTTGAAACCCAGCAAACAGTCAAGCTTTACGGCGATAAACCATCAGCTCTAACTATGGTGTAGAAGTTGTCACCTTAATTGTATCGTATAAACTGAACATCGTGATAAAACCAGATAAAATCAGGTGAAGTGTTTCTAAAGTATTTTTCTGCAGATATTGCACACAGTGTGAATTTTATCGCTGAGCGAAGTACTGTAGCGCCAATTGCCGCACCCATAAAACCGTCGAACTTGAGCTATGGCAATCGTGTTTTGAGCGTTTAAAACAAACTATTGGAAATGAAGTTATGTTTTACAGCATTCATTGAATCTTGTTGACGTTTAACACGATTCTTACTGGGTAGAAAACTACGAAACAGAGTGCCGCACCAGACAGAGTGTATATAATTATTAGAGATGATGGTTTATCGCGGGAAAACTTGACTATTTGCTAGGCTTCAACGTACGTTCAGCTTATCAAAAGATTACTGGCTTTTCCTTGTACGTGAAGCTACTGCCCTATTTGACTAAGCCAGTAAGAATACCGCTATTTTAATATTTGATGCACGTTATTGGTCTATAGACAGCTACGTTGTGTCAGTGTTTTCAAGGCTATGTTGGCACAAAACATTTTCGCGATATACCATCATCTCTAATAATTATTGATATACTTATTTGTTCAGTCGAAATGACAGTTATGATGTTTAGCCATTCCGCCCAACATAGTGTAACGACAGAATACTTAGTAATACAGAAGTTAAATTACTGATATGTTGGCAAACTCGTCATCCACGCCACCAGCAATATGGAGGAAACTCCTACCGCCAATCGCTGTAGGTCGGCTGCACTTCTACTTGACAGCTAAGGAAATTGGAAGGCTGTTGTAACACGCAAGAGCCAAACAGGCACGTGGCTGGTATTAACAGTCTCGGGCAGCCAATAAGTAGCTAAGTTCGCCCTATCAAATGAGCCGCCACGCCATTTCATGTCTGTGTTACTGTTAAGTCTGTGGTGTAACGCAACAGTAACACCAGACAAGTAGGCCGCGCACCAGCTCGAGTCCCTGGCGGGTACGTGTTTTTTATGCCGTAAATATATAAATAACACAACAAGGCCCAATAGCATGTGACGCACATGCTAGCCGTAGTAACGTGGTAAGATAGGACGTGTTTGATGCTGTGTTACTGTAGCGTACATGAAGTTTACGAAGAACTCAGAGCTGGTGCGCGGACAGTATATTGCAAGATGGGGCCATCTTAAAATTTGTGCGTTTGAGGCACAGAAACGGAGGATCAATAAGGGCGACACTGATGAGTGTACCTAGTGCTGATTCGCTCCTATGTACAAGGTGTTGAACTGAAGCACCAGTGCTTCCGTCATCCTGCTGTAACTGGGTTTTCAAGCTGTGGTCCTCTCGTTACTTTGGTGGAAAATTCCATCGATTTTCATTGTAATAACCTCCATTACTTTTGTACAAATACGAGTGGCACGTTTGCAAATATACGTGTCTGAAAGTACTGTTTAGTCACGTTTAAGTCCTTTCAAAATGCTAGTAATACGCGTTATGTTTTGAAAGTACTCGATAAGTCTCATATGTGTCTTAGATTTGTAGTTCTATACATAGAAAAAAAACGATAAGTTTCGCCACAAAACACTGCATTTTTTTTTACGCATAACAACGTATAGTTTAGCTGAGTAGGTTGCCCCTTTTAAATGTGTTATAATTACACTATAAAACGTATTTTATTTTTAAAGTCCCGTTCTTTAAGTTTTATTTTTTCCTTGTAACGCGTGCAACTTATCAAAATAACGTCCGTATTTCTGCAAAAAAAAATATTTTTGCAACTGTGGTTCCGAGGCTATATTTTGTAACAGCGGTGCATACGGTATGTCTAAATAAACATTTATTGTAGCTTGGATGAATATTCAAGGAATACATTGCATATGGCGTAGACCAACCAAAAGAACTTACTTTTATTTTGCTTTGCCTTTCTTAAGACACTATTTTAGAGCCCGAAGTTTTCGTGTTTTAAAACAGCCCAGTGTAGCCAACGTTGTTTTCTGTTTGACTTAATAGTATGTTTTCAGCCACGGTGGTATAGCCAAGGGGTTTAGGGCTTACTACCCCTCCCCCCCCCAAAAAAAAAATCATTACTTTATCCTAAGGGAAATAGTAAAAAAAGTAAAAAAATAATAATATTGGCTCTGTTACCAGCAATGTATTTGCCGTTTAGATGAGAAAACTGCTTATATTGCATCATTCTACATCTTAGTATCAAGATTTTCCCCCGGGGGAGAAGCTCAGGGTCTACCACTCTAAAACCCCGTTTCACCCGCTTTAAAACCTAGGGCCTCTCTTCGAAGCCCCGCTTTAAACGGGTGGTCGGCGTTATTTTGGTCACATTTTCAGGTTGTAACACACCCCTTCCAGCATCCCTCTACTTTGTGACACAAAACCTCGCTACTATGCGACTGCACGGAGAGACAGAGAAGCAGGTCGCACTGAGTGCGGAGTGTTGCGCAGAGGTGAAACTCTTCACGAGCCCGCATCTCGAGCGTGCACGTCACAGTCGACGGTCGTGTCGACGGCCCCGTGGCCCAAGATGGCGGCGCGCATGTCGAAACTCCCCCTGCACGCCTGCATCGCGGGCGAGCCATCACCGTCCGCCGCCACCTTCGACGTCCTGTCTGCGTCGCCGGGAGGAACCGGACCGAGCCGCGGTCCGTGAACTTTCAAGGTCATTCTGCCTTCGCCGTCCGCCCTCTGGTTACCCGGGGGCGACCTTGCGGTACATCGCCCCGCTTCTGTAGACGTCCTCCACGATAACCAGACGGCAGTGGTCCTCCGCGCAGAAATATGTTGTTGAAACGTCGTGCTAGACTTACTGGCTGCCACACATCAACATCGTTATATTAAGTCACGAGGTTAGCTTGACTAGGGTGGAATTTCAGCCTGCAGTGCTCGAACAGTAACCCGAATAGTTTTCAAGCGTCCAGTAAGTCACGAGGCCCTGGGTTTGCTCGCAAACTTTTGGGTATAGCCGTGTGACCTTGTAAACTAGGTCACATGACTGAGCAAACCTACCTAACCCCAGCAGGTTACTTAATATAACAACCTTTTGTTACAAACCTAAGAGGGATGGTAGATAATCAAGTTGGGGAAATGCTATACGCACCACTGTACCAGAATAACAAATTTTCAAGCTGGAGGGGAGAGTAATTCCCGTCTATAGGACATAGCCGTTATTATTGCAAGAGTGTGAATGTGTATTTTTATGTGTTATAAATTATTTTGAACTATTTGTTTGGTTTAGTAAACTAACAAGTTGTATTAATTATAACACCCATTGTTACGTATGCTATTATATATATTTTTAATTTCAGAATAGGGCCGCGGTTGGCGCAGTGGCTAGAGGCAATCCGGGTTCTATTCTCAGCGGGGTCGGTCTCCGAATTTTCGCATTTGGGAATCATGCTGGACGATGCTGCTGGTCGGTTTTCTCGGGGATCTTCCCCACCCCTTCATTCAAGCGTCGTTCCATACTTATATCATGTCACCCCTCAACAGCTCTAAAGACGTTAAGTGCTGACCAAAATATCTTCATTTCACTTGTATTTCATAAGGAAAAAAACGTATGTATTAACGGACTAAAAGTGTATGCTGAGGTACGTCAGTAGATGTTTACAGTAGGCCGTAATTATTTATTGTCGCCTCTCGCGTGATACCAACTTCCAGAATAGCTAAACAAACCGTTCTCTGCCGTAGTAGAACTAAATTGTTCAAATATATTACATTTTGCAGCTTATTCCTTTAATACCGTTAGGTTCTAAATTCTATTTTTATTCTTACTCGTGATTGATTACCACTCATTCGTCAGAGCACTTATTACTAACAGAACTCTTGCTGAGCTAGCTGGACCAGTGACCTCGTCAGACATTATATGCGTTGATTTTCTCTCTGACAAAGGAGTCTGTACTTTTCTAACACACTCTCAAAAGTACCTTGAAATACTATTAGTCTGTCAAGCCACCAATAATTATATTATGTTTGTAGGCTCTCATTAATCAGCACCCACTCACAATGCTTGGACTTGACGTGCAGCCTTCTGATTAGCAGTGTGGCAATCCGTCCTCCGCCATCACAAACTACGGTTGGCTTGTAACATTCAAAGTAATCTAAAGCAAAGCAATTACTGACATAATTAAATGACAAGGAACAAGAGACATTTCACCAACAAGCGAACTTTAGTTAAAAGTAGACCTTACGATGGAATTTTCCGTGTGTTTATGAAGGGTGTGTCTACACGTGATGTGAGAAGGACTTAAGAGCCGATGAAGGAGAAGTGAAGTGAATGAACAACACAACAACCATTCCCGAGTCAGGATTCGAACCCAGGACCTAACGCACCATATGCAGGTACTTAACCGACTACGCTACGGAGGTCGGCTAAGGAAGGAAACTTGAAAGCTTACTTGTGTTACCGAATGTGTCTCGTCAAGGAAAATACACGGCCTTATCTTAATTTAGAGTCCTATATTTCGCGTAATAGGGTGAATGAAACCGATACGTTGATTCCTCCTACAAAAAAAAAATAGTTGATGTAAGAAAACCAGCAGTCGTTAGCGTGCAACAGGAAAACAGGTGAAAATAAGAGGAAGGGTGGGCGTGGGGGAAACCTGCAAGAGTGCCGACGTCCAACAGCTCGTATGCAAGTCGTGACTCAACCACTCCACTTCTCGGACATAAGTGGTCTGAAAATTGTTTAAAGCGGCTGGCAGTGCGTGTTTAAATACGTGAGTGTATGTGAGGGGGGAGCCGACATCGTCATGTTTGCCTCGACACGAACTACAGTACTGAATTGTTCTGAACGCTGGTAGAAAAATTAATGCCGATGGACCCTGTTTTTTCGCGATAAGAATTTTGCCCCAGTTTGTTTCAGTGCCTTACGTGCACATCTGCAATTATGCTTCATGGTTATTGGCAGCGTGTCTGTGTGAAGAGCCGTATCTCATCTGACAGAGACAATTACAAAAACTTTCCTGCAACACCACACGTCTGTGATTTGCCGGCAGAATCTCAAGGCTCGTGACAGTTAAAATATCCAATCGCTGACCACGAATCAGAACTGCATATGTGCACGTAAGGCAAGGAAACAAAGTGAGGCAATTTTTTTTTGCGAAAAACAAGGGTCCCAATAATGCCATGGTGTGATTTTCAAGACTGTGTTAATTAAAAACATGTATATTTTACATTATCGAGATGTAGAGAAATATAACAACTTTAGAACTCTTGTTACACAGCTTCCAAGACGTGCCCTACGTCATCCTATATTTCAACAGACTAATAGTAATATTGAAGCATGTATATTCCTGTCAATTTTTAAACCCTAAAACCTATTTCGATCTCGAAACTTTTCGAGTTGGTGCATCTCCAAAGCGTGGAGTGTAAAATAAATTATCTCATAGAGTTGTAGGCTACTGAAGATCACGCTATGTTATTTTTTACGAATTTCTTCGTTGTCTCTTGAGAAACGAATGACGAAAATAAATACATTCGTAAAATCCCGGAGTTTTTCTGCTACAGATAGTAACATTTTTTGTCTTCGAAGAAAAAGCTTTACAATAAATACTGCGCAGGGAACTTGTAGCTTTTTCACATTGTACTATCAAAATAAAAACCAATTGACCTGTGGTGTACCTGCTTTGCAGAGCTCCAATTAAAACGTAGATCTGAAAACTACTGCTCATAATTTTGACTATTGCGCTAGCAGCAGTTTGAGGATTATATACATTTCTCAGCATTCAATTTAGAAATTGTGCTGAGATTATCGTCATGGCATATCTTGCCATTGTAATTTCGCGATAAAGTATCGAAGTTTTATCTTTAAGCAGGCATAGTTTATAAAAATCATCGTTAAATATATTAATTGAGAAGTTTCACGTTTCTTGAAGTCAGTATGAAAGAAAAGTAATCCTAGAAAACAAGTTTTACAAACTTTTTGAGTAAGTAAGCCCGAGTGATATATTTCTGGTGAATAATATATTACACTGAAATTTCGTACAATTTATTCTGGCGCAGTAAATTACTTTATCAAATGCATACTTCTGGGAAAATGTTTATTATAAAGTTAAAAAAAATTTATCAGTATGGTGGCGCCTTTTTAGTTCTTCTATATTGTGTCCAAAAATCTGGGGAGTTCTGATAACTTTTTTTAGTCTTAATTTATGTACAATTGTTGGCTAAAACCTATTTCCTGTCCGTCTGCACTTCAGTTATTAAGAACAGGGATCTCTATGTACGCTGTTTCAACTGCTATTATTTTTAGATTCTAAATAGGAGCGGATATCGTAAACCCGCCATATTTATATGTTGAAAACTATTTTTCTACCTACCCTAATTTTTTTCCAAACAAAAAGTTACATAACTTTTGCTCATTATTGTATTTAAATTTCTGAAGTGGATAACTTGCTAAAATTATATTTTTTAATGTTTTAAAAAATTAGGCTACAGAGCAAAAACAATTTCCAACAAATGTAAGTTGCTGATTTATGACATCCGCTCCCTTTCAGAATTTTAAAAATAATATTCACAAAAGCAGCTTAAATAGGGACAGTTGACCAGTAAAACCTCGTGTTCATGTGTTATAAAATGTTGCCTACGCCTATGTCTGTGTTGGGATTCGAGACCGTGACTTTCCTACTGGTGGCAGACATCGTAACCTCTCCAAACCACGAGGCAGTCGGGGCAAGTCAGTGTATTTACAGATTGTCTGGTCCTTCTTTTATTTACTTTACACTGATTTTTTTTTACTTTACGTTGTTTTTTTTTTATTTTCGGACACGTTTCTTCCATAGCCGTCGCGACGATTTGATTGGCTTTCTTTGTAAGGTACACGTGCTGTATCCAGGAATTATCTGGCTGCTCGTTCTCGGAGGTATCCCACCCTCTTCAGTCCGCAAGGTCACAGTACTCGGAACCGCGGAATTAGACCATGGTCCGTAGTTTCTTTTATTCACATTGGTGCAAATATCACGAATGACTTTAATATAATGATTTGAAAAAAATTCAAGTCTGTCTCCAACCACTATATGGAGAGACTCGTGCAAAATAATGCGCATTTCGTAAAATAAAATATTTATTTAGATTTTAGCTTATTTTCACTCCAAAATGTGTTATTCATCGGGAACAGAATCTGCAAAAGTGTAAAGTTTATTGACACGAAAAAAAATTTAGGGTAGGCTACAATTTAAAATCTACACTGGATCAAAACAATGTAGCTATTATTGGATATTTACATTAAGATGCGTTACATGAATACTATCTAAATCAATGCAAAACTACCAGGCATGGTCATAAGAAAAAGTGGCGTCCACGTTGAACTAGCTGGCCTAAACTGCCGCCCTGAGACAGAATGAAAAAACTTGCAACAACGAACAAGCGTAGGAGTCGCAAAATTCGATATATGCCGTGACTTCCAGTGTAGACGAATGTTTCTATGTGTATTAAAACGTACAAGAAGGGAATTTTGTTCGTAATTAACAAAGTCGTTTAGTTATTTTCCAAGTACATGCTTCACACCGTGTGTGCGTTTGTATGTGCGAAACCGTTGGCCTGCGGGATTTCTCGGGTTACTCCCACTTGCCCCACCTTTGCGTTCCGTCTCTGCTCCATCTGTCATCACTCATTTCATCTTTACTCCCTTCAGGCGGGGGTCTGGCAATGGACTACCATCTTCTATCCTTAATCAGAATTGGTTGATACGACAAGGATAATTATTGCAGCTGGTGCGTGATCCACTGGCCCTATACACTATTTACATTTAAATTTTAATATTATATATGTGTGTTTTTAATGTGAGGATATATCGCACCCCCAATGCAACACCAACATAACTCAAAATATGTAATTTGAGATAAACGCAGTTGTATACATGCGTAGTTTTATATTTTTTTTAATGATTACAGTGTAATATAAAACAAAAAACAAAATATGTTGGTGTTGCATTGAAACATAACTGTTGTGGTATATTCTCGTGCAACATAAATATTAGAGAAATGGTAGCCCAGCACTAATAATTAATGTTACTTGATAAAGATGATAAAAGCAAACATTTATTTTTAAATGTTTGGAATGCTTTCTTGGCTATGTAAGTATTGTGTTAGGTAGAGAAAACTATCCTCTATTGCACCACACACAAAATCAAAAAAATGTTGATTTTTTTTTTTTGTTATTTTGGTATTGTATTAGCGGTGCGATATGTGTAGGTAAATTAAACTTGCCTGATTTTACTCTTAAAGAGGTGCACGACAACACGCGCGATTGTATCTTACCTGGGATCCGGACAAGAAACCTTGTGTTATAAAGTTTGAGCCTCAAGTGTTTTCAGCCGTAGAGGTCACTTGTCTTTTTAAGTTTAGATTTAGTTTATTACGTAAACATTCTCCCAATTAGCCTTCTGTCGTAATGTAAGAACACTAATAAGCAGCGGCAAACAAAACATTAGGTTCCTTCCAAGGCAGACATGATTTACAGACGCAAGCAAGCAAGGCGAGGTCGCTGGAGTTGGGCACGTTCTCAGGACAGAGCAGTCCAACTGTCACTTACTGCTGTGTTGCGAATTAGGAGTTTCAAGAACACTCATAATGGCCACGCTCAAATAAGCTTGATTTCTAGCAAAAAAAAAAAATCTTAACAAAACTTACAAAAAATTATTTTAAAAAATGCATAAAATTATTATATTTAAATCGCTGACGTAGATTCATTCTTTTTATACTGCAGTTTTTAATTTTACTTTCTTTTGAAACCAATTGTACAACACTTTCAAAATTTGACAGGTATGAATTCTATTTCTAAAACCAAATTATACCCCGCAAAAAAATAATGTTTTACATTTTAAATCCCGTTAAATATACTGTGAATTTCGCTAAACTGACAACACTGATAGGAGTGCCTGTGGTCCAGAAGTCTACGGCTGGATAACTCGTTAGCTCAACCTTGAGCATGCATCTAAGAGCAGGAAAGTAGGGGTGACTCATCAGTGAATAGTGAATCACAGAGTCGGGTTAACAGCGACCGTGGGGCGGAGAACCAGTGATTTCATTCGACCCTGATATCCGCACAGGCTCTCTCTCCCCTGGAGCGACAGGTGACTCAGACACTCTGCCAGCTCTTAATGTACGGCCGACACAGGCGCTATTATCTACCACATTGCTTATGACTAGAGAAAGTGAAACGTAGCGAAAATATTAAGTGTCAAAGTAGTCTCCACAGCGCTCTAGCATGTTGCGTCTAATATTATTGAACGACGATTACTTGAGACGGTATCAAATTATTACATACGAAGTAAAGGCGTATTACTGTATTGTCATTGGCTCGGTTGGATGTTAAAACAAGAATAACGGAATAAAGAACATCGGACACGTAGATACTACATTGGAATCTAGCAAACAGCCAACTTTTTCCGCGTTAAATAACTCTTTCTGTTTATGACGCCTTTGTTTTAAGCGTTTAACGTTATATTCGTTCCTGGCTTAAAGCTAAGGTCATTGTTACACGAGAACTTATATTCCATTACCAACTTTTTGTTCATCACACGTATCTATATACGATATTTTAGGCTGTTTTTGTTTTAGTACCATGAAAACTATGAATGAGTAAGCATTTTCATGCCTAAAACACTCGAAAATACCTATTCACAAATTTTACTAAACATTTTTATTCAAATAGTATAAGTTTCCTCTTCGCAATACGGAACAATAATTAACTTTGTCTCTCTGGTTTCTACTTTTTCAGCGATTTTATTTTTACATCTAAACGAGAGAAGATACAAAAAACTGTCTGGCAGTTTTGTTTAAAATCGTCTTCTCCACTTGGCTGAATTTTTCAAGGCAGTAAATACTACGGTGTTAGCTAATTGTGTAATTAACGAAACTCTTGTTAATTTACTCTTTAGTCTAAACTGTATAATGTTTTTGAAAAAAATATCGCACGGCAAAAACCATTTTAAACAAAACTTCCAGACAGATTTTGATATCTGCTCTCGTTTAAGTTTTAAAAAAATAATTATCGTAAAAACGATAATAACTAAAGAACATGGCCTTAAAGGCGATATCTTGAAAGGTGACCGAGCACCGCCGAATATAATTTAACATGTAAATCCCTATCCTTGTTCTCGCCAGGGCTCCGAGGTAGGCAGCGCCCTTAACATGTTTAAATTAAATGCATGAAATTAATGGCATATCTAACTTTACCAAACATGACGTGCGAAATATTTAACTATCATCAGGTCACCACTAAACATTAATTATATTTTATTTATTATATTTATTTTAATCTAACTATAAATTTTCTGTGTTGGCACATAACGAACATAAATTATTAAACAAGAATGTTTATTTATTTAAACTAGTGCAAAATGTCGCATGGAAATTAAGTCATTTTTGTTACATAGTTTTATTTCCTTCAAAGCAACCAATAGGAACGCAGCATGGTAGAGAAGTCGTTCGAAACTACTTATGAAATATTTTCAATGTGTGTGAGAAGCAGCCAAGGTCGGGACTAGATTGGTTTGCATGTAACCTTCTGTTTAGGTGGACATATTCTAAGTAAACGAGTTCAATTCTCGTATAACTGTGACGCAAATTATCGTTTACTCGATACTCTATGCACGCTTCAGGTGTAGGCTTTGATTTTAAATTAATACTGTGCGTTAGGTGTACATTCAGTTCTCAAACACTTCTACGATTTTCACTGCATCGTAGTTACAAAGTAACAGTAATTTTCTCTAGAATTTCTACACCTATGTTTATAAAGCTTTACAGCAGCTCTGTTGTATTGCTATTTCTTGTCAAGTTGAATACAAATTACGCTTATTATTTTTCAGCAAATAATTGTGCGTTGCTTGACTTAATGTTGTTGTAAAGGAAGCAACGATAACTGCGAATCGGTTAAGTTCTATAGCCTACAATTTAGTACCTCTACATTATAATGAAATCAGGAACAAATTTTAAACCTCGACTTGTGCGTCAAGCCGCTAGTAAAGTCGCCAAATTTTATACTTGTTTAATGTCTTATTGAGTATAACTTCATAGTATTTTGTTAAAAAATTTGCTGTATTGATGACTGATTGAGTAGGTTTTCAATGCAGTATTTTAACGCAAACTTTCAATCAGAGAGCTAGGACTTTTTTGTGGTTTTAAAACTGTTTGTTTTTCACCCATGTTTTAATCCCACAAGGCTTCTCAAACCACTCCTCAATTTATTTCCAAACTAAACAATGAAACCTTATATGTAAAAATGACATTGATCCACATTTTGCCCATGAATCTAACATGTAACCTCGTGAACATTAGTGGCCACGGACACAGTGGTTGCCTGCCGTTGACGTTGAGTTTCTCTGTGCCGGTATTTTATGTCATGTCGTAGCTGCAGATATGTATCGTGTGGCAGGATGTTCCGAAACATCTAATTAGACACGCACTGCTGCAGCTACATCAGATCTCCGATAGTAAGGAGAATAGCTTTCCTTTTTTAATATGTCCACTACATTTCCCATTGGTGTGTCGGCATTATATACACACCCATATCATGTGTTTACAGTTTATGTACTTTGTATTTCATTGTTCTGGATACGGTTTTATGACTTGCATTAGGCTATCATACAACTTTCGACATTTCATGCACTTATTTACAAAACGTATTTAATTTATTACTTAATTTTGCTTTGTACATGTTAAGTTACAGGCCGAACAGTATTTGTGGTATGGTAAAGTTTGTGAATGTAAATATAACATTTCAGATACCTACAAAATATAATCTGTGTTTCAATGTAATTAGCTGGTTCATTATTATTTTGTTCATAATTATTTTGTTCATAAATATTTGAAACGGCAGTATTTTTATTTAATTTATCCGAAGATAATTTTTTTCTGACGAAAACTTCGTTAATTTGTGCTATTTTTTAAACAATAATTTTGTTGGCTGTGAACGTAAGATTTTGGTGCGACAATTTTCGTACATCTTCTGTATGTAAATTTACACACGCACGCAAACACACGTATATGTGTTTACGTTATATATATATATATATATGTGTGTGTGTGTGTGTGTGTGTGTGTGTGTGTGTGTGTGTGTAAATCCTGATCATAGAGATTGAATAAATTATGTACAATTTTACGTTTTAAGACTTATATCCGTTTTAGACTCAGGGAGAAGAATTGGCGCGGTCTTATTATTTCACAATGTCCTTGAGAGACAGTTGTGTAACCTTGAAGACCAGCTGTCGCTTTTGCTTGGGTGTCTGCCAACACACCACCAATCATTTAAATTGAACGAAATGAAGTTAAAAGTGCATACTTGAAATCGCTCTGTAATCGCAGCCAGCCACTTGGCAGCTCTGGCGCATACAAAACACACAGTTTAAGTGACGTCAGCCTGTTTAGAAGACGGTTTGTCGCCGCGACACGTGAGGCGTATTCTTTGACCAGTCAGGAAGAGCGACACTTGTTTTCAAGGACCCTTAAAGCCATTTCACAAGATCAAATATTTGTTGAGTTCAGTTTCTTGAAGTCATTTTATTGAATACATTTATCGCTTTACAACTATTCAATAAACATTAAAGGGACCACTTGAAAACGTATCACGCAATATTTAACCAAAATGAAACCCAAAATAAATAATATAACTATTTAAATTATCTACTCATCCTACATGACACGAAAATATTATGTTAAACCAATACAATATTTATTATTATTTTTGTACATATTATTTTTAAGAATTAATGCGCATATTTATATTTAATAAAAAATATAATGATTCAATTCACATACAGGACTCAATTCATATGATATTTGAGTTAATATTGTCCAAAAAACCTCTTATCTGTTCTTAAAATTTTTGATTCGGGGAAATTTCAAACAGGTACGAAACGAAAATTTTTTAATGTATTCAAGATATTCAATAAATTGAATTCAATAAATTTGAAAGAAAACTGAAGGAAAATTTGATTGTTTGAAAGAACCGTTAGAGCGTTTTACTGCATAGTACAGAAAATATGGCGCCCTTACAAGACATGCTCTTCGTCTCTCCGTCATCATAGCGTGAGTATCAAAGCAAATTACTGATATTCTTGAAAGATAGCTGCTAATTATGAATACTGGATGTTATGTTACTGGCGGTGAAAAAATCTCCGAAGTTATATCTTTAGAATAAAAGCTTGACAAAAAAGGTACACCACGCAAACGTTATTTTTAACAACTCTAAAACAGTCGCAAATTAATGGCTCGTACATTCGAACATGAACGTGTGCAACGGTATCAAGCCCTTGAGCACAACTTCTAAAAGTCTCATCATCTAAAGGTCGTACAATTACATAGGTTGTATTGTTGATATAGAAATATGATACAGACATCCGTTCACCAGTGCAAACTATGCTTAATTTTTATGTGCTAGTAATTGTCCTAAATTTAGCAACTTGTGACTTAGCCTAGATTCGAACCAAGGTCATAGCGATCCGAAGGTAATACCTTAGCGACCTCAGCTATAGAATTTGCCACAAAGGTTTTTTATGATACTATTATTATTAGATATATTTTTGCGTTCGTAAGCAACCTCTGTCCTGTCAGTTCAAAATGTGGAAGGTTCCCAAATTGAATGGTTGGCACAGCAAGCTATTTTATTTCAGTTTAAATTTTGTACGCGTATTATTAAACCATTTTAAGCGATATTTGCGAGCATAGCAAGGTGCTGAACTATGAGTTCATTTGAGAAACTCAATATTTCGTTTACTACCTCTGTACAAAATTGTAACACCCACAACACATTTTGGTACAACATTTTTAAGTTGATTCTCAAAAGACTGATCCAAATGCAACATGCATTTGTATAAGTGATACTGATAACCTACTTGTTTACGATATTTGACTCAAGACACACGAACGTGTCTCTTGACGAGTTATGCGTAGGCCAATATAGGTCAATCTTAATATGATAAATAAGAACATTACTAACATTTTACCGTAACTACTTATCGTTATTAACTTATTAATAATTTGTAATTTATGTAAAAATGGAAGGGTTTCTGCAGACTACGAATCCTGTCATTAATGTGGTTAATGGAACTAAGTTAATAAAAAAATATTTTCGACAGCACCACAATATTTATTAAATAATTTTTGTAATAAATGTAAAAAATGTAAACAAATAAGTAGGCAACGAATGTTGCAACAAATATTAAAATCGTTTAAAATGACGATGGCATTGCGCTTTGATGGCGCTTCCTGTCCCAGAACACTGGCGCAAGCAAGAATAGCAATATACGAGTTCTACTATATTTGGTGGGACTCAGTATCTGTCATCTCGGTGCGGTCCACATTACTATGCTTTATAATACTGTAGGTTTTTTTATTTCCTGAAAGTTGTGAGCAATAAGTATGTTCATTGTAATAAACACTTTAAAATACCTACTCATATTTTTTGCATATTTTAATCCCTGTAGCAATATCTTACTCTTCTCACTACAGAAAATTGTTTTCGTCCGATAGCCTGTATCGTGAAATATGACCGAGCCCCAAATTATATAACTTACTATGTAACTCTGTGTCATTGCTCTCGCCAGGGCTCTAAGGTAAACAGCACCCTTAAGGTTCCTATCTACCTGCGCTTGAAACGCACTGCAGCGAGTTGCAAGTAATCTTATTTGGAAGAAACGTCTCAACGCCCTTTTACGTTTGTACAACTATGATAAGAAAACTCGTTTCAAGCAATGTTTCTATCAGTTTAAAAATTAGGATCGCTTATTGGAAACACGATTTTTAAGACTCCCAAGTTGACTAAAAACATCATTTTTAAACTGCCGTATCTAGGAAAATTCCAACCGGATTCGAAAAATACATTAATAGAAATAAGCACTGGAATTTGAACCATAAGTATCGCAAATAAAACAATACGGTTACCGCTTAAAGTCCCATAGAAAAATGAGTAATAATAAAGCTCTGTAAAGGCGATAATGCATTACATACGCAGACCGACGTCACTCTTAACGCTCGATCGATTTTCTGCCCCACATACACCAACGCAGCCTACCGATGTCTTTCATTTATTTCAAACAATTGCAAATATCTCTAATATTTTTTTAACCAAATGCTTTGAAAACATTTGAGACTGTTTACAGTCATACGAAACATAATTTTGTCAGAGTGTTTTTTTAAATAATGTTCCGTTTGCTAGCAAAAAATTATTTTGCTTAATTTTGGCTTATTTTGGCCACAAAATATGTGATATTTCAGGGGCAAAAATCTAAAAATCCGTTTGGTGTGTTACAACAGAAAAATTCAGATACAAACGATGATGAATTTTTGATATGTTTGTTCATTTGCGTTAAAAAAAATATATTTTTTAAACCACTGCAGAACTAAAGAGCGAGGCTTTAAGAGTGCGTGGTAGATAAATAAACGCTGAATATATAAATTGATTCCTACGTTTTTTCGAAGCCAATATGGATAAAATATTCAACGGCAATCCTAGATAATGGTATTTGCCAACTTTATGAGTAAATATTTATCCAAAATTGCTAATTCGTTACGCGTGATCTCTTGCGCCGCAGTTAAATGCACGAGGTTCCGGCGTCAGAGATAGTGCCTCAGAAGTTCGTAACACTGGAAACGATTTTGTTTAAAACGTTCGCTAAAACCATTGTCTAGGATTGCCATTGTTTAATTTTCGCAAATTGGCTTCAAGAAACCTATAGTTATAGATTAATGCTTTTAGCGTTGAATTATGTACCACGTCCTCTTAAGGCGGGGACCAACCCCTCGTGTAGAATACTACATTTACGAATCATAACATTATTTACATTTAAATTATGGTGATAACTTATTATAGCGCTTTACCAATATACACTTGACTTCCGATTTAGTCGCCGATTTTGATGATTGCATTACCTGATGATTCGTATAAGGCTAGAAGCTATTCATGAATTTAAGTCAATACTTGACATATTATGTCGTTATTATAGGTGAGATGTTAATTAATACCGTAAGCCGAGGGTTTCTTTGTGACAGCTGGAGGTGACTTTGTGCTACTGAAACTTGTATTTTGGACCGTTTAATTAATTTGTTAAATAACAAAACTGATAAGGGTAAGTTAGATGTATATATGGTTCGTGAACAGAAAGAGTTCATTAGTTCTAACTCAAAAGACCTAAAAAATAAAAATGCGTGTCCTTAAGTTCCTCTTGTTGTCATAAAGTAACGAGTTTACCGTGAGGTAATGTATTTTACTAGTGCGCTATAATTAGTCACGAGTTTTTGGCGAAAAGTATTTTGAACAATTTGTTTCCAATGCTTCATGTGCATATCTACAACTCTGCTTCATAGTCAGTGTGGATGTTTTACCTTGCAGTCTTGCAGTTCTAATGGCAAAGCAATATAACCTTACTCTGATTGGCGCAGTCAAATGAGAAACGTGTTTGAACGAAGACACGCTACCAATGACAATGAAGTATAGCTGCAGATTTGCACGTAAGACATTGAAACAAAATAGCGCAACATTATTTTCTGGACAAACTCTTGGCTCTTGCTATAATTATATAATTGACATAAGTGTTTCTAAAGAACTGGAACACAACTAAAACTAGAAAGTCCGAAATAGCCTGCGATGCCGTACCTACGGTTGTTAATCAACTGGGAGCACCGCATGCTTCGACTTCTCTGCCGGACCGATTTGAATTCCGCTAGGCTAGTGCCCTCGTTCCAACGTGCCGGTGGAATCACCATGCCATTGAAATGCGCAGTACCACGTCAGACGTGGACTGCACTTCATTTATTTACGCCGTTATATAATTCCGCGACCGGTAGGATAGCAGCCGTTTAAATATTTTAAACTCTCTTTCGTATGTTTTTTATCTAGGTCAGGGGGGAATTGTCGGGTACGACACTTGAAGCTCTAAGTGAGGCTAAACTTCAAATGAAGCTGGCATGAAGATGAGATGAAACAAGGCTTCTAGAGACGTTTTCGGAATATTAGGAGGGTAAGGTAGGTAAGGCAAATTTTCAGTTTAAAGTGTTCGAAACGTAACCCGAGTGAAGTTCACCCATGAACAATCGTTCACCTGACAGCCTCTCGATCAGTTTCTCACTTACCATGCTTGAGATCAGGGTAAGTAGCTGTTAGCAGTGTAAACAGATCACACTGAATGCACTGTGTTCAGAATAGCGAATGAACACGCATGAAATGAACATAATTTGAAATGTTAATAAAACAACACGTAAATAATAAGTTGTGGACGTCGTATTTAGCAAAATATGTAACAGGTACAAAATACGTGAGCTTTTTTTTTTAATTCCCGCCATTTTAAAACCATGGCAGCATTTCAGGCGTACGTCAAGATCTTGGTGACTAACAAAACCTGGTCTTGTGGACTGAATTACCCTACCCCGGCTAGTGAGCTTTCGAAAACCCTTAGGTACAGCAACACGCAAGACGTGTATGGCGAAGTTCTGGAAGAAATACCGTGAAATGGCAATCTCAGGCAGTACCTTTGGCCAACTAAGAAAGAAAATAATCCTGTTTTAGTTACGTGTGCATGCCGGAATCAAATACACGCAAGTTCGGCGTTGCAAATACATATGGATAGTTATCCTTAATATCACGTGACATTACTGGTAAAATGTAATACTCGGATATTCTTAAAATCTCGCGCGTCCCATTTTCTATGTTAGATGT
This sequence comes from Medauroidea extradentata, assembly GCA_003012365.1. NCBI lineage: Eukaryota > Metazoa > Arthropoda > Insecta > Phasmatodea > Phasmatidae > Medauroidea > Medauroidea extradentata. The sequence goes on from PNEQ01008045.1 coordinate 18,661, forward strand.
TTTGCATAAATGTGTGGGAATTCTACAACTTCAAACATGAATTAAATTTCTTACCTGCGTAATAAATTAGCATATAAACATGGCAAAGCAGAAATCAGCAATGAAAATTCTTGTGATTAATGTGTTTAAAAAATAAAGATAATTTTTAGACAGTACATGTAAGTAAATTACGACGAAGTCTCCCGTAACTGATTTAAAGTAGAGCATTTTGTTTACTAATACTGCGGATAGCAGTACCATAAAATAATTATATTTACATTAAATGTATGTGAATTTTTGTAATGCGTTTAATATTGAGATTCGACAGAACTACATCACTACTTCGAAATATTTGCTTGCAATGTTAATGAAACTAATTTGTATAGTACTCAAACTCGATACGAATTGAAGGTTTCGAGAAAATAGAACATACGCAAATCGATGGTGTTGAACTGCAGCCTAGTATGTCAGGACAGGCAAAAGCACTTTAAATACATAGTAATCACAGTTGTTACCCCACCTGCATGCTCCATTAACATTGGCCTAAAAGATAATTACCAAATGCCAGGAGGATGCAAGCGCAGACAGGAAGGTGGATCGGATTCTGCTAAGGAATTGCAGAACTCCCCAAACACAAAAGAGTTGTAAAAAAATATATAAGACAGATGCTAGGCCGAGTGCATGCCAGTGTTGTTGCCTTACAAAAAAAAATAAACAATAAGCCAAAAACAGTAGAGTATAAAGAGTCTACAAAATATACCTCACAATAAAGTTAACTGGTGAGATACAGTAAAAGGAATTTTTACTGATCGAAACAAAAGAAATGGTAAGGTGTGCATAACAATCCCCGATGGGATAGCACAGAAATAAACACTGAATGATGAAAGGTTAAATAATAAATAATAAAAAAGAACACAAAGGATCCAGATCACCATGAGTTTAATTAGTTAAAATTAATTAACATGGTGAAAGCTCCATGAGCAAAACATGTTAAAAAAAAAGAAATACCCCTTTTTTTTGGTTAAGTTACATGTTAAGTTAAATAGTTTTTTCAAAAATTATATTACATTTCTTCTTAGATTATGTCATTTATATCATAGAAAGAGTTCCGAAAATTTTCTTACATGTTGCAAGACACTATAGACACGTGCATGTCAGAAAATGTTGAAATACCGACTTTAGTAGATCCAGAAGAGGTAGAAATGGCACTGAAACATTTCTCAGTGCGAGTTAGGAAAAACCCAACTCCAAAACAGCAATCAAGCCATGTACAGCAAGCGCCGCTAGGCTGGATACTT
>PNEQ01008046.1:0-19938 GCA_003012365.1 Medauroidea extradentata
ATATACTGCCGCAAGCGAGCGCTGCCGCCCGCCTTGGGAGAAGTGACGTCATAGCTCCGCGCTGCGATACTCTACACGAGGCATAGCGAGAGAACGGCAAGGCGTAGAGCGATGCGGTTTTCACTGCTGCTTTTTTCTCAACAAGATCTCTTTTTTTAATAATACTTTCATTTTACGTTCACAGGGCCTTTAAGTTACAGTACTTTCACAGAGCATTACATTTTTAACTAAGCCTCAGCTCATGATTTGTCAATGATGGGTCGGCTGGTTTGAAGCTTAATCGGTCTGAATTTCCTTTCTATAAACACATTTCACTTATGAGCCTATGTGTGCATGCACACATGTACATATATTTGTCAACAATGGTATAAATGTACACAAAATTTCTATAGTCCTGTTGCAAATGACATGTGTAATGTATGCCAAGTGGCAAAATAAAGTGTTTTTTATAGATGTGTAGAAACATTCCTGTGTGTCTATTATGACCAAGCGACGATAGTTTGCGACCTGACGAAGCTTTGCGATGCATCATTGTTTAGATAGTGTTTTCCTGTTAATGACAATCCTAGTTTGCAAGTGTCTCTCTCTTTTGCGAGTATGCAAAAAAACTTCTCCGTGCAAAGCACTCTTGGCGACGGCAGTTGGCAATACTTCTGTGGATAAATTTCTCTCTTTAAAAAAATATTCCAAAACTTAGGTTTACAGTGACAGAAATTTCTCTTTCAGTCATTATCATCATCCTCGGTGGCAGTGCCTCCTAGCCTAGTAATTAGATAACGGTTTATAGCTCTGCTAGATGTTGGTAAGAATTCCATCACAGTTATTATTTAGCAGTACTGTGTACAAGGGTACTAGAGCCACAGAAGACACTTTTTACTTTTTAAACAGTAATTTATTTGAATTAGGGAAGTAACCTAAATCATTCACAGTGTGACTTTTTTTTTTACAAAGAAAATCTCTATAAAGATTATTCCTCCAATGTAATATTGGCCTTTATGAGAACACTGAAATAACTACATGTATAAAGCAAAATCAATAACAAATGACCATAGTAACAAATGAAAAGATAAGAATCTATTAATGTGTAAATATATGCCACTTAGAAAGGCGTTAGTATTGTAGAGTCTGTGGTTTTTCTGTATTATGATTTACACTAAATAGTGTATGACTTACGATAGTTATGGGATGTCATTATTAACTACATTTGAAAGGCTCATTTTTACCCAAATGTTATATCTACATGAAAGTTAGTAAATATTCGCTTAAAAAATATTCTTTTAAAATACTACTTTTTTTGTGTGTTATTGTCTCATAATTGAATAACTGCAGTAAGAACAACTGCACTGGCCAAGTGTACTGTATTTGTTTTAAACATAAAAGTTTTACTCTGTTAGTTTTAAACATAAAAGTAAAGCTATAGTGACATAGAGCTGTAATTTTCTGAATAAATAGACAGAGAAAATTAATTAGAGAGTTAAAAGAAATTGTTCAACAGGTGTTGGGATCATTCCTACTCCCACAATAAAGAGGAAATTTGAATGCAACGAGAGTAACCATCAAACCTGGTGCTGTGTGAAGCACATCTGCGAAATTGTAGCCATACAATACTTCAGTTTTGTTTATGCTCTTTCATAAGAGTTATTTTGTAATAATTGTTTTTATTGGCAGTGTTGTATGTAGTTCCGTATTTTTTAATTGGAAATTGTTATACAAAGCAGTTGACTTGAATATAATATGAGATTGAACACCAAGTTTCTTTTACAGATGTCGTGTAGTTTTTGGAATAATCTGCCCTTTGTATTTGTAAAACTAATTTGCAAAACGTAAATATTGATTTAACATAAGTATCGGACTGTTTCTACTCCAGTGGGCCGTTCTCACAAATTTTACTGGGAACCTGTATGTAATCTGCAAGAAAAAACTAGTTCATGAGAGGCGACATTTTTAAATTTGGAGTTTATTTGAAGTAGGGTAATTAGTTATTTAAAAATTGATAAAACCATACGTCACAACATGGCTGCCACTGTGACATCAGCCCGTAAACAAGAAACTAATAGTAAGCAGAGTAGATGCACGAGTGCGATTGTAGTCAAACTATTTTGTTACTGTCCCGAAATTGAAAAATCTATGACTAAAGGGGTTCAAAGCTGTGCTCCAAGACGTGAACGTTTCTCATAACATGCTTTGTACTATTGCAAATATAATTTCAGTGATGCCTAAGTAAGGGCTTAATTTGTTGAAATTGTTGTGCTAGTTGTTTTTTATTGTATGTGGTTTGAAATTAGTATGTATTAAGCGTTTTAGGAACACTGAAACCCCAACGACATATGACAGTGCATTAAATCTGTTTGACATAAATGAAATTAACATTCCAAACTCCAAATGTAATTATTAAAATAATAATTACGATGTTGATGCGAGCCCACATTTGAATCTGATATTTTATAAGTTAATAACTAATTTTCTTAAAATGTAAAGAAAATAAGATTTTGCTGTTCAAGGAAGTAAGTTAACATTTAGGTCTAGGCTTACATGGTTTTTGCTAACTGGTGTAATTTTAATATTTAGGGGAAAAGTTTTTTTAATTCATGTTTTTCTAATTGAAAGTAATGGCAAGAGATGAGGTCTAAAGGAGGGGCAGTTATTTTCGAACATGCCTTGCATTTCCTAGAGCGTAATTAAGCTGCCTGTAATCCAAAATATGAAACATTGTTATATAATACATCTAGGCATAAACTCAACATTCTTATGAATATTATGTACAAAAATGTTTTTCTTACAGCTGCTATATACAAAATGAAAATCCAGATAAAAGTCTCAAGGTACCCCATGTCTCAAGTAAACTCAGGTCAACTAAGCATAATATGAGAATTTGAATACCAGAATTTTTTCTGGTAGAGAAGTGCTGCTGTTGTAGTCCTTGAAGCAGTAGGCCTATTGTCTCAGTCCTTGAAATCCTTAAATAGTCCTTGAATTTTATATGACAGATATGTGTAAGAAACCTGCCAATAATTTTATTTCATGGTGCCTTTACTCAAGATATTCAAAGTCAACTGAGAAAATTATTACAAGCATTTGTGAGTTTTGAGTAACAGTACACTTCGAGAAATAGTCGTGCCCTGACCATAATAGAAAATGGAACAGTTTTTCACACAGTATGTTTCTAGCACCCTTTAATTTTTTATTGTAATTGCTAATTAAATATAACATTTTTATCTCCCTAAAACAGGCATGATTTGGTACCAAAATCCATCAAATATTTGAATGCCCAAATCACAATTTTGAAAACAACAAAGTTAACCATATTTCAGTTTATGGGTAGTTGCTTGCACGAACTCCTGAATTACTAGCAATTTTTTTTTTAAACTTACAGTGATGAAATTTTCGAGAGCTCGTTTCAAGAGGATAACAAATTCAAAATAATACAGAACGTAAGGTTATGTGACACTACTGTACATAAACACTTGTAGGCCTAAGCAACAGTTTATGTATAGTTATCACTAATATGGACAGGTGTCAGATACTCAAAATAAAGACTAGGCCTACAAGGTGAGCAATTATATTGCCGACAACTGGACTATCTTATGACATTACTGTATCTAGTGATATAATTTGCATTATGCTACTGGTGTGTTGCGCAATTACAGTATGCATAACTTTAAAGCTCTTTACATACCTCTGCTAGCGGTACAATCTTTGCATGCTGCAGTTTCAATGTCGTCATTTACTTATCGACAACTGCTTCTACAGTATATGATTTGCTCTGAACTTTGTGTAAAATCACGTACTTCTGGTTGTTTACATCACTGTAACCTATCGTGCATTGGTGCCTCTCATTTTGGGAACAGTGTAGCATTAGTTAAGTTTTAGATACTTAAATTCATATTCTGTATATTTTCTGACTGAGTTTTAAAATTCCCTTCAGACAAAGCCATAATACATTACGAACTGCACTGTGTGAATTTATACAACCTTTCACCGGAAAGGAAAGCAAGTGTTTTTAAGTTTTCGTACAGGCTGAAGATGTGGAGCAATCAAAAGTCATTTACAAACATAGCTGCGTCTGATGCTATTGTCACAATTTTATTTCGCAGCACATTTTCAAACCAAAGTGTTTAAAAGTAATTATTTTTGCTATGTTCGTATTTATCCTTTATGATTAAAGTGGCACATTATTTTAATTCATTTTAAATTTCATGCAAACCCCTCATAAATTTAATTACAGTTGTTTTTAAGCGTGTGAGGTTACAACAGCTCACGGATAATTTCTGCCATTTTATCTTAAAAATCCACTTTGCAAGTCATAACGCACTCTTGAGACGGCATGCTGGTTTGCAACAGACATTATGTATGCGTCACGTGAACAGTTCACAATCGCAAAACTGCTTTACGTTTTGGTCATAACAGACCCCTGGAAAGTAGCCAGTAATGACAACATATTCAGCGGAAGTTAATTTAAAGTCAGTTTAATAATGTATGTTGTTGTTGTTGTTGTTGTTGTTGTTGTTGTTGTTGTTGTTGTTGTTGTTGTTGGTGTTGTTTTTTTTTTTTTTTTGTAAGTTGTGCCGATTAAAGCTACTTAATGTTTCAAGGAAATTGCTTTTCTGAACCTATTGGAGTGAAATACATCTTTACAAAACATTTATCTGTTAAAATTGTTTGTACAAATTGTTGGTTTACAGAACACACTGTGTACTTAATGTGCTAATGTTTTAAAAGGTTCAGTTTTGTTGTAATGGGGAAATTACCCTTTTTTTTTTTATTTAAAAGTAGTTTAATTTAGTGGATAACTTTGCCACACTTTGTGTCCGTATAACTAGAGAAAAACTCAAATCAAACTAGTTTTTATTTTAGCTTAGTAAATACGAGCGCCGCCATGTTGATGTCCCTGTGACATCATAGGACTTGTTATTGGGTGGCTGTTTTACTCTAACTCTACAACAGCAACTTAATTTTAGTTCATGAAATTGCGTTAATTCCAGTTATTTATGTGGTAAGAACGAGTATGGCGTGAACTCCAGCGAGTTATAAACGTGTACAGTAGCTCCTTTTCCAGCAAAACAACTGAATGACAATACAAGACCTAAAACTGTGTGCTCCTAGTGACAAAAGTACAATTTATGTACTCAGTGGTTATTTCAATGTATTGTGTATAGTATGACAAGGTTGGCATAAAATGAATAAGTACTTATAATTTAAACGTTGTGACCAAATCTCGGTGTCTGTTCAATTCACTGTGTTTTTGCTGTTCCACTTTGCGGCCGCCCCGCCTGTTGAAACTACTTAGCCAATAGTAGAGCTGCCTGTGATTGGCCAATAATTTGAGAGTTGGGTGGGGTCTTGCAAAATTTGCGGGCTGTAACTATCAAGGCCTTTCACTATAAACATAAAAATTATTGCGAGGAAAAAGTATTTTTAATAGGAATGTTAATCTATTATATTATTTTCCCGACTTGCGCAGCCAGAATGCTCCATCACCATTATGTATAGGTCATTCGGAATAAAGTGAGCACTAAAGATTTAACCTTTGAAAAAAATCACTAGCCGTTACTGCATATTAGTCAACATTAACAATAGTTACATTATTGTTTGTATGGTTGGTAACGAATCATTGCATATAGTTGGGTGTATTTTATTATTTGAATACAGAATTAGTGAAAGAACATTAGATGTAATCGACCTCTCTGTATACCATATGCTTTAAAATATTTATTTACGCTCTTATTGACATACCTACTGACTGTGTAATTTTACTTAACTAGCGCCACGATAAAGTGATGAAACCGCCTGCTGAATTCAAAACAGCAGTTGACACACTGCCGCTAACGCTCACTCCACAGACGAAGTTCAAAATTCCTCCGACAGGTGGCATCAGAGTTAGGTTTTCGCCTCTTCGGCTTCGTTTCGCTCGCTTGAAAGCGAGTTGAGTCAGGAGTGTATTTGTCCGTTGTGTAATAAATATGGGTTTCTAATGAACACGTTCATAAACAGTTACTTCTAATACTTTTGAATATCATTGCTAATCTGTTATGTTATACGATCGCCAGCCTGAGCGTGTGGAAATAGAAATAACATTTCTTTTTTTCTGTTCCACACGTTAAGAAAATACGTTTCTTAATCTTCTTGTAAAATGTGTCGTCGTTCATGGCAGTGCTGAACGGAACTTGAATTCTTGAATAGCGTGGGTCGTGTGTGTTTATAGTGGCGGTTTTGAATTACAAATTAATATACTATGCATGCATTTACGAGATAAGTAACGGTAACAGTGTGTGTTGTAACCAATTAAGAGTTGATGAAGAGAAAACAGTGCCATAAAACGTTAACTCACAGGTATTTGTATCTAATATTACTTTTGAGTATAGCATGTATACAGAGTCCATTCATAATGAGTAGATGTTGCAGATAACATTTATCGGAGCAACGTAATGTAAATGTAAACATTGTACGAGCCTATGTAAATAAAAAAAATAGGCTTTTTTGAGTGTTCACTTTATCTCAAATCATCTATAAGAGCCAAGTTTGCTTAAACGCATTCAAACTATTAGCTCAGTAGGTTAAATTTTTGGACACGTACAAACTTTATTTGTTTAACGTTTTAAACCAAAATTTATTATTCCTGACTGGATCTGAAGCGAAAAAAATTAATTTGTAGTAAGTTATCATTCCAAAATTTTAATTGAAAGGATATAAACTCAAACCTAACCCGTAAAAATGAATGAAATGTGCTGTCTTCACTCCTATCAAACCAATGCCAAGTGCTGGTCATATATTTCTTTATTAATTATAAAAATTCTATAATCGTGCATGCATTAACAAGGAGCAAATTTCCTAAGTTAGTATTTAAGTAACTGGAACTATTAAACTTAGTTTGTTAAATTGGTGAAATTCTTAAAACATACCTGGTGGGTGGTGGCAAACAAAAACAACTGTACAATTTCGTCATACACGTATTAGCCAATACAAACTGTAAACTCTTGCGGTGAATTAAACCTATGGAAGATGGTGAGAGGTTAGTGGTGTAACTGCTACACTAACGTAGCTCTTATCAAAGGAACTGTTGCCTGTAGTTAAGTGTAGAAAACTGTGGGACACGGACACTGAAAACTGTGGGGCGAAGGGCACTGAAAATTGTGTGGCTGGGACACTGGAAATTGTGGGGTAGGAGCACTGAAAATTGTGGGGCAGGAGCACTGAAAATTGCAGGGCAGGGTCACTGAAAATTGCAGGGCAGGAGTACTGCAAATTGTGGGGCAGGGGCACTGAAAATTGCGGGGCAGGGGCATTAAACACAGCAGGCCAGATATATTTAATGAATCATTATAGTAACTTTTTTAGCACACGTTTTAAATATTGTGCCCGTATAAGCTAATAAACCCACAAAAATGAATCTCCCTACAATCAACAAGATGTTACATTGAAAAAATAATAATCAATTAACAATCCCCAATGTTTGTCAGCAACAGAATTTGTATTTTTAACATTAATTTATTTGCATTTTGTGTGGAAATTTTTATTAATTGTTTAATTTTTTGTTTGTTGAGAGGGAGGTTCTGCAAACATGCACTTCAACTGCTATCCAGCATGGGGTGTTGAAAAGTTTTTTTATTTCCCACCAATTTTACTTTTACTGCTGCGGCTTACAAATTAATGGTAACTGCAATATGTTAATGCTAACAAACATTTTTAGATCACCATAAATTGCAGCTTTTTTAATTTAGCATATTTTTGTGTATTTAAATTAGAATTTATATTTTTGACGGTTCCTGAGAATGAAGTTATATCGCTGGTACCATTAGATCGAGATTCTACTGTGCTTTCTATTCGCTTCACTTTTGTCACTCGAGACTGCTTTGCATTAAAATTGACAGTTTGTCAAATAAAAAATTCTTGTTTGGTGGTTTTGTTCAATGAATTTGTGTAAGTCATGATTATGCTGCTTTCATAATTTGTACAAAGTGAATTTAACTCGCTGAAAGAAATAGGGTACATAATTTACTTCAAATATAGATGTTATGTCATTTCATCTCGGGGGATCTAGAAAAAATCTTATTTAATGGTTGTGGTTGTTACATTGTCTGAAATGATAAAGGTGTCGATCCAAAATATAGTCACATTTATTTTCACAAGTCAGCGCTCTACAGTGCACAGTTCCAAACTAGCCCCTAGCAGCCCTGTGGCATTATTAGGCACCAACCCGACGACACAATTATTTCTGACACACACATGATGGGAGAGGGAAACTAGGGTAAATTCTAAATTGGACTGAACTTGAAGTGAAGTCAATACGGAATGAATAGGAAGTGAACAACCAGAGTGATATGAAACATGGAGTGAATCTAGACAGAATACTGTGTAGTCATCATTTTGCAAATACTACTTAAAACTGGAGGGACAAACTTTTTTTTTTCATTTGAATTTGTTAGAATATTTATTTTGATTGATTTTTCACTTCCTATTATTTTTATATAGTCAAACAGTTTTCTTTAGGTAGCTCTAGACTGTTCTATTTTCGTGCATAATCGATTAAACTATTTAATATGGTGATCACTTCATCTTTGTTCAGTTTAGTCAGACGGATGTTAAAAGTAAATGTTTCAATCTGGATTCTACACCCCAGTTCACCTCTGTGACTGGACTGGATTACTCACTCCACTCTTACTTCTCCAGTATCATCCAAGTGAAATTTGAATCTGCATTCTTCAGTCCACTCCTAGTTCAACCCGGGTTGAACTGTTTCTCTAAATGTAATTACATAGAAAAGTACAGTCACTCCAGCCAACACAACCTCTACAAAAATACTCTCTCGTAGCCATAGTCTTTCCTGGAACTGGCATTATCAAAATACACGTGCAATAGGAAAACTAAGAAAAACAGATGATAGTGACTTGGTTAAACAGACAAAAACACAACTATTTAAAGGTGTTCAAGTAGGAAAAAATCATACATTTATATTTTTATGAAATAGTGTTAGTTTTCTAGATGTTACTAGGGTGCAGTTTCCTCTTACAAAAAAAATTTAGCTCAGCCGGTTTTCCCATAATGGCAGTTAAAAATCTAAATTTGCATGTTTTTACTTTATACACCCCAGAGAACCAATGGACATAATGAAACTGATTCATAGTGAAACTAAATGTCATGGGCTATGGATTAGAACATATAAAACCCACTAGAAAATAGTTTGCATTACAAAAATTTGCTAGAAGTAGAAATTTTTTTTTTAATTTGTAGAAGTATAGTTTAAAGGCATTTTTATGTCTGTGTTTTTCGAATCCTGTACATATTTCCTAAACACAGCAGTTTCAACAATAATTATTTAATCCACTTTTAAAGGCCCGAAAGTCAGATTTATAATAAGCCTGACGAATTTTTAAAAATAAAGCAACATAGTTTAAAGAGTGTGTTCTTTATGTATATCTACAAATGTAATATGCATTAAGTAATTGTGCCAAAAAAAAGTAGCAACTCGATTCATGTGCAGGTATGGAGTTGTTAGTCATGATTAATATTTGATAATTACTAACATGAAAAGTAACATACGTTGACACGTTGCTGTAGCTGTAGCATGTGCACTTCAAGGACTACATTGAGTCAGCCAGGCAATACGTTTGTTTGTCACGTCAAGTAGCGAAACGTGAGATGTTTACAAGGGTACTGAACAGTTCGTTGGGAAGAGGCAGGCAGGGATGAAATTGGAAACTAAGAAATACGAAATATGTTTTACCACTGTTCACTGTTCCATACCTCTGTGAAAATAAGTTTTTTTTCGAGTGTGTAAATTTTGTTGCAGAAATTTAAGATCAGTATAGGCGTGCACAATAAATGTTTCTTCATTATTCCGCCATAAAATGGCAGGGTCTCCACTGTCGCATACTTAAGGGGAGTCTTCGCCGTTGTCGAATTTCCACCTTTGATGCGTGGAAAAAGCGTAGTGATGAGAGCCAGTGTCCCAGCTTGACGAGAAGCCTCTATGCGCAGCGCGGCAAGATGGCGTGTAAGATTTTTTTGTTGTAGTCATTTTCCTACGGGACTTTAAGCGGTGACCACAGCATTTTATTTTTGAACAGTTTGAAGCTGACCAACGCATGCCTCTTAGCTATTTTGAGAGGCCCGAAAACCATGTTTCTAACAAGCGTGCTGAATTTTTGAAAACATAACTATAGAAGCATAGTTTCAAGTGTGTGTTCTTTTCGTTGATAAACATAATACGAATTAAATAAGTTAAGCGATTTCGCGTGAAAAGAATACGCGGGACACGATGCAACGCCGTCCATATGCCAGTGGAAAGGGTGTTCACGATAAAATCATAATTTTATATGTGTATGAAATACTTGTGAGTACATTTTACTCTTACGAAACAATTTTAGCTCTCATAGTTTTCTCATAACAGGGTGTCAAAATTTGCTTGTTACACTGCCATGCAAATAGTGAAAACCAACTTAACTACTTAAACAAAATAATTCACTGCAAACTAACATACCATGAGCTATGCAATAAAACATTTAAAAAAACCACAACGTAATATTTTGAGTTTTAAAAAATCGCAAAAGTACACAAAAATAGTTAATTCAGCAATTTTTTTTAAAAAATGCAATAATTCGCAGGATTTTTTTTTTCCAAATGTTTTATTACTTAGTCCATAGTATGTTATTTCACTGTGAATTATATCACGTACGTAAATCAATTGGTTTTCACTATTTGCACTGTTGCAGAACATGCAAATTTTGAGTTTGACACACCGTTATGAGAAAACTACGCCAGCTAAAATTGATTTTGTAAGAGGAAACTGCACTCACAAGTATCGTCTACAAAACTAACACTATTCCATATAAATATAATATTATGACTTTCTCGCATTTGAACACCCTTAAAGAATAGGCGTGATGCGGGTGTACGTCGTCTTTAGAGCCTTGCAACTCAAGGCCTCGAACGCGCAGAGTACGTCGGTTCAGGCGGCAACCTGAACTTGTATCTCGGTTTACGCCGAGTGTAGGATGATCACAACACTCGGCATGGACTATAGCCGCGTTCATCATGCCCGACCTCAGTCTTGGCAACAAGGAAGTTGAGCGCTTTCTAGGAAGTGGCTGCACGACTGGATTCCCGCCTCGCCTCGCCTCGCTTGTGACGTAACAAGGCGCCCGCATCTGCTGGACTCTGGTAGTAGTGACGTCACTTTTCAAGGAACCCAGCCCTTGGTCCTTGAAAATCTCATTCCAGCGTCTCTCCATTGTAGGTCCTCATTCCACGTCACCTCTGGGCCAAGTAGAGCGTCTACGGCGCCCTGTCGTAAGTCTGCATCCGGAGCTCGTTTACGTCCTGGCCATTGAGTACCGTCCCTTTGCGATGATTATTGTTATTGAAATGGGCACTTTGTTTTCTCGATTGACCCCTCTCGTTTTTTTTTCCCACAGCCAATTTGAATTTTTTCGACCACTTCATAAACATTGGCAGCGTGTCGATGTATGTGAACAGCCGTATCTTATTTGACAGAGCCAATTACAATAACGTTCCTGCTAACACCACACGTCTGTTATCCCTAACAGTGTAAGTTATAGACACCGTGTACATATCTCGCTGTACTCAAAACTGAATGCCTGAACTCACGGTCACGGTAGTTTTTTAATATTTTATTTTTAAAGTCAAGAGGGCAGGGGCGTAGTTGGTGGAGGGGGGGATATCGGGATATATACCCCCCGGCCCAAATGAAAATAAACTGCTTGAAGATGAAATTGCAGTGTTTTATTCACAGTTCAGGTACAAAAACTGCTTTAATTGCATCACTTTGCACATTGAAACCGAAATTTTTTCCGAGGGGAGGGGGGTGTCCTGCTTCATGACATGTGATCGCTGACCCCTTATTATGTTGTGAAAATTCTCGAGTTGATATTACCCCCCCCCCCCCAACAAACATCCGGGCTACGCCCCTGCAAGATGGACTTCAAAAAGTGCTTGCTTTGAACGTGAACAGGCTGTAGAGGGTCTCGTGTGCCATGCAGTGTCGTAGCTGTATAAGACGTCTGGCATTCCTATGACTATAGCGTATCAATATTTGTAACTGCAACCTTTAGATAAGTTGTTGGCCAACATTCGTGCAAAGATGGACGGATTGCCTCCTCCAGGGTTATTGTCCCAGCCCAAGGACGACCAGCGCAGACGGCCTCTGCCAGGCACGACTGTGGACGACTTCGCCATCTTCGAACTTTCCCGATGCACACTGCACCGCATACGGATGTCGTTTTGTCGAATTTTCTTGTATTACAATTACCCTCTTGTCGGAACAGCGAACGTGGATTTGTTGGCATGGTTGGGTTGTTAGGAATGGAAGGTTTTACATTACCAGAATAAATTTGTAAATGTAATACTTTTGTTATATAGTGTGCATTTTAAACACAAAAAAAAATTGTTTGATCCTTATACTTCCGTTAGCTCTAAATTAATAAGTTGTTGCCAGGAAATTGTTCAATCCTAATATATAGTATTTGCCATTTGCTTGAGGATCGTAGCAAAATAGTATTCAGACTTTGTGCACATCTGTTGATAGAGCTTAATGAGGATCAGTACCCACCATTTTGTAACAATGGAACTCCTACTGTTAATTTGGCGTGTACATTTTCTCTTGTGTTTGACATCGACAAGGCACGTGGCAGCTCCATACGTTGTATGGTGTTGGTATTTCTAGACTAATAGTGATAATACTACATTTGTGACCATCCACAGAAAAAAATCGGCTGCCTTACTTTGTAAGGTAACTAGTAAAAACTTACGGCAGTGAAGATGTAACAATTAGATCATGCTTAGGAAAGTAATACGTTGCCTTATCAGACGGAAAATATAATAAATCTATTTGTGTGGAACCTGCAGCGGGAAATGAAGAATTTGACGATGACTGGTACTGATTCTCCTTAACCACCCTGTTGCAATATTGCCTGGCAAGCCGGACAGCAAGACGTCCGAGCGGCAATCAGGTCAGCGTTGGGAAACCACGGAAGACAGCAACTCACCTCACCCCCCTCGTAGTTGCACAATATCGAGGACAAGCACGCCGATATAAGGCGCTGTTACCAAGCAAACGGGGTCTGTTTGTCGTCTGTCGTCGAGCGGTCGTCCACCAGCACTCGTCTGATCAACAGCAGTGCAGTTCCCCGCCGGGGACTCGGGCTCGAGCCCCGGCGGGTGCGTGCTCGTTCGTCGATGCCGTCTCCTCATCAATCCAGCTTTCGGTAAGGTCGTCAGATCTAGTTATGTGGCAGCAACTCTCAACTTAATATAATAACTTAATTATCAGTAATATTGCGCTCCCCTCCTAATAAATAGATCACATTGTAACCTATTTTGTATTCAGAGTACCTGCCATTGTATTATAGTAAATGCCATTTTAACCATAATTGTCTTAAAGTCATTTAGCCCTAAATAATATCTAAATAAACCCACAGTGTAGCTACCATCTCAGTGAAACCTCCAAACTAATAATAACTTATAAACTCCCAATATAATAACGTCTTTTACAAAATAAAATCATTTTGTAACAACCCATGTAGTACTTCAGTAAGCATTCGAGTGTTGTTAAATTACACTGTTGATAGCATTCTTAACACTTGGGAATGTTATTTACGAAAACATATATATATTTCAGTTCCTAACCTAGTGTTACGTAACCAAATGTAACTTAACCTAACAAAACCTTGCCGGTCGATGCCGTTGGTCTGCGGGTTTTCTCGAGAATCTCCCGTTTCTCCCGCCCCTTCATTCCAGCCCCGCTCCATACGTCATGTCACTCCTCACCAGCGTTAAAGACCTCTGTGTTAAGCGCTGACCAAAATCACTCACTCACTAACAAAGCCTATCATTAAATTAATTGACATTACTTTATCTATCGTATCACAAAGGCGTACCGGTGATTTTTGAAGTGGGATTTGTTGAAGAAATACCACGACGTTGATTTGTTAGGCTATGTTCCAAATAGTTAGCTCTCGTGCACGCTCCCACAATTCCTTGCGTGTTTTATCCGCGCTCTTAATTGGAAACGCCACAACACCCCTTGCGTGATCTCATATAAATAAGCATTCACCGTGAGAGTACGCATCGAGCATGCATTCACACATTCTCGCTACCCGCACTCGGCCATTTGAAACAACATTCTGTGACTTTTCTTCCGAGCGCGAGTATGTGAACAAGCATTTTTACTTATTTGGAACACAGTCAAAGAACGATATTTACAGTACTATTACCCATTGCGGATGTTTAGAAGGTTAAGGAATAAAGAAATATGTTTTATATTTGATCAGCTTATATTAAACCTACTCGTTTAATCCGGAGTAACAAAATACTTCAGTTGAGTATAGTAAACGGGTCTCGTGACAACTTAGCAAAGTTCGTTGACTGGATAGAACTTACGGTCATTAAATTCGTCACGTAGTCCAGTTTGGTTTATAGGATGTTCGGGATAAAGTGAGCACCCAAAAAAAAAAAACCTGCAAAATTTATATTTCTGCGCGTAACGGCTAACGAGAGGGAAATGCCTAACCCCTCTGGACCCGTCACTGGATGTTTACGCATTTAGGACAAAGGTACCTTACTAGTTTGGTAATGAAACCTTCATTAATTATATCGAGTTCAGTTGATTTTATTACAGTATTGCTGTATTTAAGTAGTAAAATGCGCATAACGGCAAATCGCTGCCCAGCGGCGTCATTTCAGGTTTTTCTAGGGGGGGGGGGGCAAGATTTTGTTTTCCGGCGACAGTGACCTTGTTGCGTCTTTTTTATTAATTCAGCATGTATAATTTATATGCTTTAATAATAAATCTTCAGTTTCATGTGCTTAAGTTAGCATTATTTAAATTTAAAAATACAAAAAATATATTTATACACATAACATTCTAAATCCAGGGGGGCATTTGCCCCCCCCCCCCTGTGGCCTCAAATGACGCCACTGTCGCTGCCAACCATACAAGCAGTAAGGGAACTATAGTTAATGTCGAATAATATGCAGTAACGGCTAGTGATAGTTTTCAAAGGTTAAATTTTTAGTGCTCATTTTATCCAGAACGATATATAGTATAAAATTGATTGGTAGTTAAGCGTTTTAGCTTTTGGCGTGCAGCAACGTTGGCTAGGTACGAATTACTCGACTGTGTCCAGTTGAATCGTATGAAACACTGATTACTGGCAACTGCCACTATTGGATGACACGGCGGAGGTAGACCAGTGACGGATCCATGGTGTAGGGGCTATCGTCCCTCCCCTTACACAGAAAAAATTCTAAAACATTGTAAAGAGATCTAAAGTGAACTTGCTGTAGAACAGGACTATTTCAGGGAGACGTTGGTTTATTTGTAGGCGAAAATGTAGACATGTACACGTCCTTGGAATGACCTTCAAGTTAATATGAATTTTCCCCCATCCTTTTTCCGATCCAAAAATCCATCGCTGTATCCGTGCTTGACGTATACCTCTACGAAAACAAGGGAAAGTGGGGAGGGGAAGTTAACTACTTAGATAGTAGGGTGTGATGAAAGGAATGTTGGATGCAATGTGTGCAGCTACTGCAGCAGTTGTCGACGTTCCAGTGAACTGCTTGGCGCACTTTGTTCACGGCACGGAAGTGACGGCGCAATTACTGTACTTCCCCGCGCTCTATGCCTAGTCCTTATCTTTCCGAAAACTACTTTAATCTGCAAGGAAAAATGATTCAGTACTTATTTTTTGTACCGGTTTCGATTTGCATACAAGAGAATGTCCGTCTCTTTAACACATCGTCCTATTACGATGAAACTTTGGTTTGTTGCTAATGCGCACGCGAAGGTTTTTGACACTGTAGTTGACAAGGGGGAATTTTGAGGGGAGGTGGGTGGTGGGGAGAACGGGGTACCTTAAGATTTAGTGGAATTTATTTCTAAAACGTTCTGTAACTACCCTTAACATAATTTTGCCCCATTTTAGATGTATGATTTTTTTTATTTCATGTTTTAAAAATTAAAATTATAAAGATCATCGTAATTTATTACTTTTAATATTATCATCAGTGTTGATATCATAACTTACATGAATTTTAAACTGCCAATTTTTTTCTATTTTTTTTTTATTTTGTTTGTGTATTTAGTTCAGTTTCGTTTTTGAAATTATTAGAAATAAATATTTTTACGAATTTCTTAAAATGATTAGAAATACTTAAACTGAAGTTTTTGACGACTCGGAGGCATCGAATGGAAAACGGCAGCAATAAATTCAATTTTCTCGAATAAAATTTGATATTAAATTATTTTAGCATATATCTTGTGTTTGTGTGTAATTTTGTAGGCTATGGTTCGATTGCAACCCCGTCGAGTATTTTGAAACTTATTGACTCTTAAGATTCTAGGTAAAATTTTTTCGCTTTACACTGATGGAAATTGGAAAAATTTAAGGAAATGTAACATTTCAGATAGATTTTTTAAATTTTATTTGCGTATGATATTTTACGTATAACGTGTTTTCTAGAGGTCTCGAATCATTAAGTTATAAAGTTTACTTATAAAAGTAAAGCAGTTTAATAATATCCCTTGCAGCGCATATTTTGTGAACATTATTACGCTCCAAAAACGATAAAATTCAGATTTGTGTCTGTATTAAAGTTATTATTGTAAACAAATGCAATTAAGCAAGTTCAGCTGCTATCGTAAATCACATCCGTCAGTTAAACTGCTCATGGTACAATTTAATGAATAAAAAATGTTTTATGTCGGTTCTGGAATGTGAGGCATAACTTGAAACATAGTACTGAATACTGTTGTTCAGAATTTGCTCATAGTGAAGTATAATTGCCCGTAATAAAAGCGGCGTTCCTCTAGTAAAGAGAGAATTTTCACGATTACTTAGATCTTCCGGTACCGGTCGTGCTTCTCCGTAACGGAAGCATATGAACACCACCAGAAGCCGATACCGAACGCCGTCCAGCGTTATTTTTCCCCCGCTTCATGTTTAGTTGATAGACGTCATTAATCTTGTCTAGGATAATAATTGTAAAAATGTTATTTTATTGTGAGCGCAGACGTGAGTGGTATGGAAAGGTACGATGTCAAGCTAACGACTGCACTCGACAGTCAATCAAATCTGAACTTTTCATCAAAATTCGATGAGTTTTTTTTTTTTTCGAGTAGACATTTTATCAGCGGACTTTTATTTGTATAGCACTATGCGGTAGTATGCTTTAGCCTACTTTCGAGTAAAGATTTTAAAAATTCTTTTTAGAAAAATAAGGGCTTGAAACTACAAAATCTACAAAAATGGAATCGTGTAGTTTTTATAATTTTAGTATGATAGTGTCTAGGCGTATATATGACCGAATTTCGAAAATATTCGCGTTTTCATTTGAAAATAATTTTACTATCCGAAGCACTCTGCGCGAGAGGTTTGCGGATGTTAAAATTATTTTCAAATGAAAATTCCAATATTTTTTTTAAATTCTGTTATTATAGACGCTTATATTTTATATTAAAATTGTAAAAATTACAGGTTTCCATTTTTGTAGGTTTTGTGGTTTCAAGCCCTTATTTCTTTAAAAAAATTATTATTATTATTTGCTGGAAAGTAAAGCACACTACTTCGTAGTGCTATATAAATAAACGTCCGCTGGTGAAATATCTACTCGGCAAAAAAATCTCATTGAATTTTGATGGATAGTTCAAATTTGATTGACGATCGAGTATTCAAGTCGTCTGCTCGACATAGTACCTTTCCAAGCCCCTTAACTTTTGAGTATGATAAAATCTTTAAACTTTGATTGCTAGTTGGGAAGATTTGTGTGACAGGAGAACGTAATCCAATTGAAAGGAAGAAAGTGTTTCAAAAAGTGCTCATTCTATCCCGAATCACGTGTAGTTGTGCGGGAATGGGGGATATTATCTGGGATGTCACTGAGCTTATGACTTGGCCTCCTTTGGACGTGTTTTACATGTTCGGTCATGTTTTGCAGATTACGGCAGTGATTGGACACAACCGCGTTATCTGTATTGTTCACAGAGCCGTGAGCAAACACGTGTAATTACTGTATATCAGCTATCTAATCTCGCTTTGTGACCTCGTGTCGGCGAGAGATTAACTACCAATTCCAATACTGAGCTTGTTCTGGTTGCTCGTCGGGCCTGGACGGCATATTCGTATATTAATTAACTTATATATCGTCTGGAGTTGTATTTCCCTTCTCAACTTACTTTTAAAGACGAAGTTATAAAATTTGACACTGTGATTTAAGGGGGAGTGTTAGACAGTTTTATTGTATTTTCAGTTTTTGGGTCGTAACATTTATTCAAATTGTATTATCAAAATTTTCTCGTCGACAAAACATGGGATATATATTCTTGGCAAACGGCTTGTCATAATTAATAATGGAATCTTTAATTAATTTGACATGCAGAATCATTGCAGGAGAATTCTTGAAAGGTAAACTATAATTCTCTTACAATTATTCTGCATGATAAATTGATGAAAGATTTCCATTGCTATTTATTTCAAGCAGTTTACCATGAATATATGATATGCTTTATCGAAGAGAATATTTTGATCGTACATTTTGAATAAATGTTATGGTTAAAAAACTGAACAACACTCACCCTTAAATAAAGTACACTGTGCTTTGTGGCAGTTTTCTGTGTACGTAAGTTAGCTAATCAAACTCAAACATGAAGGTATTTTGGAATTAAGCATGAATGGGTGTGCGGGTTATTCGGAAATGCAGTGCCCAAACGCCAGCCACAGTTTTGTTTGACCAATCTATATATATAAAAATGAAAGGTGACTGACTTGACTGACTGACTGACTGACATATCAAACTGCAGCCCAAACCACTGGACCTAGAATCGTGAAATTTTTTGTGGGGGTTCCCCTCAGGTCGTAGGCGAGCACTAAGAAGGGATTTTTCGAAATTCGACCTCTAAGGGGGTGAAAAGGGGTGAAATGTGTTTCCGAAGAAACTTCGATAGAGCTTGAACCCGACGGCCTATCATCGTGATTTTTACTTTAATAGGACACTCGTAAACATGCATATTAGCCAATTTAAGGATTTTTCGAAGTTCAACTTTTAAGGGGCTGAAAAGACGTTAAATGTGTTTCCAATCAACTATTGATATCTATCGAACCCTTCGGGATAGAGTGTTGATATTCACTTCAAAATATTGCTTACGTAAATACCCAAAAAGTAGTTTTAGGTTTTTTTGAAATTCGACCCCCAGACAGTAAAAAGGGGCAAAATGTGTTTTTAATGAATCGTCTTTATCTTTGAAACACAATTGGCTAGCGTCGTGATTTTAACTTTAATTGGTTACTATTACAAATGTCTATGGCAGGACCCAAAATCGTTTCGAAATTCTTTATTTAAAGGGGTGAAAATACGTGAAATGTGTTTTCGATTATCATTCCATATCTATCGAATCAATCGAGATATCGAAGTACTCTTTGCTTTAAATTTGTGCTTTTGTAAGTATCCCAAGTACCTTTTAAAATATATTTTCCGAATTCGGCCCTAAACTGGTTAAAAATGGGGTAATATGAGTTTTCGACTCACATTCGATATATATCGATCCCATAGTTTTTTATATAGGGACGTGATTTTTGTTTAGGATTGATGCTTACTCAAATACCTAAAAAGTAATTTCAGGAATTTTCGAAATTCGCCACCTAAGGACGTGAAAAGGGGTTAAAAGTGGTGAAAAGCGTTTTCAATTAATCGTCTATACATCTTAAACCCAGCGGGCTAATGTTGTGTTTTTACGTCCATGAGATACCAATAAAGTATTCTAAAACGTGATTCAAGGGTTTTTCGAAATTTACTCTCTTAAGTGGTGAAAAGACCTTGAACTTGTTTTAGATAAATCCTCGATATCTATCGAACCCGTCGAGATATACAATTAATTTTTGCTTCAGGATGATGATTACAGAAATTACCGCAAAACAGTTTTCAGAT
>PNEQ01008047.1:0-19937 GCA_003012365.1 Medauroidea extradentata
TTGTTCACGTCTCTACGTATAGTCCGGAACTGAGGAGAAGGCAAGGCTCAGGAATGCGGCTGGGCTTGACTACAAGCGGAGGTCTATGCGGCCCTAACTACCACTCTGCCGTTCTGCCTTGCCTTCTCCTCAGCTCCCTACAACATGTGCCACTTTGTTTCCAAATAATAAGACTTCAGAGTTATAGTAGAAACAATTTCTATAAAGTGCACTTTGAATATCAAATTATGACTTCAAAAATATTGAAAGTGAGATAAAGTTACCTAATTCTTATTCACTCAAAAGTGCATCATTTTACACCACGTTATTACAGCATGTTTGTTCTACTGACACGTTAATTTCCAGAAAAAAATCCCCTCATTTCTAAACAATTATTTCTTCAGACCGTTAGTGTTTTGTCGTTATTATACCCTTAAAAACTGATTTGTACACCCGAACATTATATCTGCTCATTTGGTAAGTTGTCATGCGTGGTACACAGTAGCAGGGTTTTCCCGCTTCAGACACAACGGTAGGTTGGGTGAGGGTCGGGAAGGGTTGTAAACTAAGGAAAATAGTTAATAAAACTAAATTAAGACGGCCAAACGTCTAACTGACGGCGTGAACCACTATTACGTCCAGCTTTAGTGTTGTGATTCTTCTAACCATGCCTGTGCTATTTACTTTCGTTCAAACTTTCTATACTGAACGTCCAGTTTAGATGTAATCAATGCTGTGTTTTATTTCAAATAGTTGCAGCACCAATGACTTTCAATATGAAGTAACATTACCGTAAAGACTTTGAATGTTTCATGCAATGGGACAGAATGACAAACAGTATTATTGTGGACATACGCCATTGCAATATTATCTCGTCCCAGAAGTCTTAGAAAGAGACTAAGAAAGACAAACAACGAGATACGAAAAAAAGAGAAAGCAAGCCGAGTTGGCTGTAGTCAACACATCCATAAATCAAAACAACAGAACATGGAAGATCCCATAAGGACTTAGTCAACAACAAATAATGAGTGAAAAAAAATTTTAAACGATCAAAATAAAAGTCGAAATTCAAAACAAACCAATATGTAAAGCTCAGGACACCACAATTAAGATAGCACAGACAATATTGGAACGAATACAATAATGGACACAAAACAGGATAACAACGACGACGTCACAGACAACACACTAGACGACACAACGATGAAGACTAAAGAACACAGTAGACTTCCAAAGGACGACTATTAACAACTTTTCAGGAGCTGACATCTGCTCCCGTCGTCAGGTGAAGTATAAGTGAAAACTGGCCTCCGCCGTTTCCTCATGTGCCTTCCGAGGCCGTGCTGTCGCGAGACCGAAAGCCGAAGCTTCCTTAACTCGCTGGGTGTTTGTAAAATCAAATCTGGAAAAAATTGGACAGTATTTACTAGCCTTCAGCTCTGTTCCTAGCGCGACCAATGGTAGTCGAGCTCTCTCCTTATTGGCCGCGCACCTTTTAATGGATTTTATAGTCTATTATCACTTCGCGAATAATTGTATTTTTTTGTTAATGGTTTCCACATGTTTCATAATTCAATACTTTGCAGACTAAATACATTTGACTTATTCACAATAAATGCTTATTCTTTTATTTTTCTTTTGATAGGGTGTGTTTCTAGTGTATGTGGAGTGGCATTTTCCCAAAGTATTCTATGACTATTTTCCTACACATGTTCCACCAGTTTGTATTTTTGTATCTCGCCTTTTTTGGGTGTTGTTTTTATGTTATTTAATACGCGTGGAAAGAGGTCTGCCTGTTTCTCCTATGTATAACACTTCCACAATCTCATGGTATTTGATAGACACAGTCCTGATTTTGTAACTTTTTAATTGCTTGTTTCATCTTTGTAATGGTGATTTTTAATGTGGTCCTTGATTTGAAAGCAGTCTTTATATTACACTCGTTGCCTAGCCGTCTTATCTTCTCTGAAGGGCACCGGACATATGGGATCACTAAGGTTCCTACAGGTTTTTCAGTTGAATTATGTGGATTAACGAGATGTGAGTGTTTTGTCATGTGTTTTTTTATTGTACTTATAGTGTAGCCGTTTGCTACAAGTTCTTTTTCCAGGTGTTTATGCTCAGAAGCTAGTGAATCATTGTCGGAACAAATATTTTCGGCTCTGATAGCTAAAGTGTGGATTGTACCAGTTTTAGTGCTAGTCGAATTTTTGGAGTTAAAGTGGAGGTATTGGCCTGTATGTGTTAGTTTTCTGTATACGTTTGTGGAAATTTTGTTGTATTTCTTTGATACTAATTAATCTAGGAATGGAAGGCTCCCGTCAGTTTCAATCTTATACGTGAACTGAATCGATGGCCTGAGTGAATTGAGAAAATGAACAAATTCATGTAGTTTATCAGTTCCATATTGCCAGGTAAGAAAAGTGTCGTCAACGTAACGAGGCCAGACCTTAGGTGAAGTGTCGGTTTTGCTTAATGCCTCTTTCTCTAAATTCTCCATGAAGATATTGACCATTAAGGGTGAAAGTGAGGAGCATATTGCCACGTCATTTAATATTTTGTAAAAATCATCCTTGAATTGAAAATATGTTGCATTGACACAGGGTGTGATCAGTTCCATTATGGATGTAATATATATTATAGTTCTTTCAATCAGAGTGCTGCCATTTTCCAGTTTTTCCTTTATAGTTGTTAGTGTCTCTGCAAAATGAACTTTTGTAAACAGGCTTTGGACATCAAAGCTGACACGGACGTCACTGTGTGAAATTTCTAAGGGTTTCACAATGCATATGAATTGACAAGAATTATTAATTAAAGTAGGTGTCGTACCAACAAGTGGTTCAACAATTTTTAGCAGAAACTTAGACAGGTTTTGGCACGGAGAGTTGCAGGAGCTGAGTATAGGCCGTATTGGCATACCCGGTTAATGAATTTTTGGTAAGCCATAAATGTGAGATGGTTTGCCGTTGTGTGGTGTTAGTGCTCACCTTGTTTTTCTGGTATGTAGTTCTGATTATTTTTTTACGCCTTGTACACTTTTTGTTCAATACTGACGGTCGGGTCTTTGTTTAGATATATGTACTTGTTCGATGTGATGAGGTCATTGTTTTTACTATCATAATCTGTTCTGTCCAGTACGACAGTGGCACGGCCTTTATCTGCAGGAAGGATGACGATTTCAGCATTGGATTTAAGCGTCTTAACAGCTCTGAGCTCGTCAGGTGCGATGTTCGGTTTCGAAGGTCCAGCTGATGTGATAGCTGTTCGCACCGACCACCGGCATTCATCATGTTTGGCTACTGGCAGCTTGCCTACGACACTTTCTACTGACGAGACTATGCCCAGGACAGAAATATGACGTGGAGTGATACTGTAACTCAGACCATTCTCCAAACCAGGTTTTCGCTGTCTGAAAGAACTCTTTTTGATGCATGGATGAGAGTGTTTTTGTTTTCTATTACTAGAGGATTTTTTACTTGTGCTGAATCTGTGAGTTTGGTCTGTTTTTGTTTCTGATTTTCTTTGTGCTTTTGTGACTTTTTCTCGATCTAATTTGAGATATACTTGCAAATGCTGTTGAAATCTTTCGAGCTGAACACTGACTTAATCTCTAGCTGAAGTTCTGACATTTCATTGTGTAGCTGAGACTTTTTGGAATGGCGGAAAGTTTATCTTTCATTTAACGGGTTTCTGTTTGCTTTTGCTGTTATTATTCGAGCCTGCTTGCTGTTGACTGTGCTCTTCATGGTGAGACCTTAAGGAATAACACCATCGCTTCGGAATTTACAGAGAAATGTCAATTTGTTAGAACATTTACAGAGAAGAACCATTTTCTGCTCCAGTTTTCGAACAGAATCATGTATACCGGGTCCATACCGGGAATTGATAATGTCATTGAATGTTTTTTGCTATGAGACAGAATGATAAACTGTTTTATTGTTGACATACGTCATTGCAATATTATGTCGACCCAGAATTCTTAGAAAGAGACTAAGAAAACAAACAACGAAATACCAAAAAAAGAGAAAACAAACCGAGTTGGCTGTAGTCAACACATCCATAAACCAAAACAACAGAACATGAAAGATCCTAATAAGGAGCTAGTCAACAACAATTAATGAAGGAAAAATAAATAATGATAAACAACTAAAAATAAAAGTCGAAATACAGAGAAACTAATATGTGAAACTCAGGATATCCCAGTTAAGACAGCACAGACAATACTGGAACGAATACAATAATGGACATAAGACAGGATAACAACGACGATGTCACAGACAACAGACTAGACGACACAAAGATAAAGACACAAAAGAACATAGTAATCTTCCAAAAGCCGACTTTTCACGACTTTTCGGGAGCTGACATTTGCTCTCGTCTTCAGGTGAAGTAAAAGTGAAAACTGGAAATAAATTGGACAGCATTTGTAGCCTTCAGCTCTGTTCCCAGCTCGACCAATGGTAGTCGTGTTCTATCCTTATTGACCAAGTACTTTTTAATGGGTTTTATAGTCTATTGTCACTTCGCAAAGAATCTTTGCTCTATCTACAAGGGTGAGAAAATGAAATGACACAGTTTTGAATACCTATGTGGTTCATATATTGTAACACTATTTTATCCACAACAGATTGTTAAGTATGTTACATCAATCGTATTCATTCCAGCAGTCCTGAAAATGTAAACACCATATCTAAATTGTATCTCACCCATTTTCATCACCAGTATACTCATCTAGCAAATAGTTACGTTTCTAACCAAATTTGGAACTTGACATTTAAATCATAACCTATTTTACATTTCTTATGTTTGTAAAACGAACGCATTATAATTTATTATTCTATGCTTCTCTTTTATCTGCTAAAATAGTATGAAACCCATTAGCATAAAAAGAGTTATTTTCATTGCCCGGTAGGTCGCTATGAGTCGTCAACTGTAATCCTGCACATCATTTGATCAAGGTGATTGGGGTTAAAATTAAAGTTTTTTAACTCAAACTTTAAAATAAAATGTTCATTGGCTATACCTGCATGTAAATAAATATAAACAACGATCGTCTTACTTCTTATATGGCTGCCAACGAATTGCTAAAAATAGTGCTTTGTATTATGTTTAATTAAAATACAAGAATCTTGAGTTAATATAGAATTTTATTCTGTATATTTCATAAACATTTCATAAGACTCGGTTTAGCTTACTACCCATACTACGCGTGATCAGGAAGAGACAATGCTATCTTCATATCTTGACGTATGCATGCAAGCTGCTTGGCACTACAGTCCATAATTTCACCGACAGATTGGTCGATTATGATGTCCAGAAAAAAATATAAAGATTGTAATTTGGAGGCGAATAAAGCTACGGGCGATTTCGCGCATTTAATAAAGAATTATGTTTCTCCTAATGGAAGCAAGAGAATTTTCCACGGAGTTGATTAGGTTTCACTGTTAGCCAATAATGGGTTTTATCAATATCCATAGTAACAGTAATCTTATTTATAATACAAATATACCATCCTTTTGAGAAAACAATTTAATAAGGGTATTTTTTTAATTCTCGCATTGTAATTGAACGCTTGTTGCAGCGACGCGGTGAGTGATGAGTGATCGAAAGTCGACCTTAGTGACTGAGTGTTCTAATATTATTCACGAGGAATGTCTGCAGCCACATCGAATACGACCGTTATCTTTGGCAGAATATTTGAACGACCACCACGTTGCCATGCAATACTGAACCCTCGCGACCTTTGACTGCCTGGCTTCGTTCCATTGAATTGATACGTTTGAGTGGCACTCAAAGATACCGGCCGTCAGTTGGCTCTTCACATTCATTACAATAGCATTACAGGGGCGGGGTTCACTGATTGATGTACAGAAGTTGCGCGAAATCGTTGCATAACCTACAGCGATCGCCTACATAAACAACCTCGTTCCCCAATCACCTCTCTCATTTCAACTGTGTCCGTACTCTGCAACTGTTACAAGTACGCCTCGTCTACTGCAATAGCAGTGTTGCAGAATTAAATTATAATTATCAGTAATATGTGTACCTAAGTTACAAGATTAATTATAATGTTTCTTTATTAAAGTTAAATGCTTTAAGTAAGTTTATCTACTACCAATAGTTTATTTCCATAAATGTTTCGAAAACATATAATTCGCTTACTTGTAAGAAGTGTTTGAAGTTTATTAATCAAACAATTTATTCTTAATGATAATTTACTCTATTAATAATGTATAAGGAAGGTGACTGAGGCCAGGGTATCATACATAAAGTATAGATTTATGACTGGCGCTCGTGCGCATGTGCCTGCCCCGAGGAACGATAGTCAATATTACCGTCGATCTGTGGATTTTCTTGGAAAACTTCCAATACTCCCGCCCACAACATTCCAATCTCTTCTCATTTACTGCGATCTCTGAAGTAACGGCAGATGCTAGGAGCTCCCAGACTGGCAGACGCCTCTGTATACGTGTTGCCCTGCCCTCATCTTCACTCCTCAATCGATAGTATTACTAGATTTAAACATAAATAGGTCAGTTAAGAAGTATGGAAAGGTACGATGCCGAGCGAACCACTGGAATACTCTGTCGTCAATAAAATATGAATAACTCATCGAAATTCGATGCGACTTTTTGCCGAGTAGATATTTTATCAGCGGACGTTTATTTATGTAGCACTTCGCAGTAGTATATCCTACTTTCGAGTAAAACAAAGTCAAAACTGTTGTTAGAAAAATAAGGACTTGAAACCACAACGTCTACAAGAAATGGATTATTGTGATTTGTAAAAATTTGTAACATGCTAATATCTACGCCTCTATGACAACCGAATTTCGAAAAAACTCGCGATTTGATTTTAAAATAATGATACACTAGGAAAATCTCTGCTCGAGAGGTTTGCGAATGTTAAAATTATTTTCAAAAGAATAAGTGAGCATTTTTTAAAATTCGGTTATTATAGAGGCCTAGATATTATCATATTAAAAATTATAAAAGTGACAGCTTTCCATTGTTGTAGATTTTGTGGTTTCAAGCCCTTAGTTTTATATGAACAGTTTTTTTTACTCGAAAGCAAAACATACTACTGCAAAGGTCTACCTACATAAATAAACGTCCGCTGATAAAATATCTACTCGGCAAAAAATATCATCGAATATTGATGAAAAGTTCAGATTTTACTAACGATTAAGTATTCCAACTGTCCGCTCGATATCCTACCTTTCCATACTTCTTAACTAACGACGTGTTAGGAAGAACTGCGATTTACGTATTAAATTATGTCAGGTGGGAGTCAGTACACTTCTCACAGACCGCTTTCGGACAAACCCCGTTTTCTGAAAATATTACTACGGGAATTAATATGAAAAACACTAATTAAAAGTGGGTATTTGGGAATATAATTGATTTTTTTGGCCATTTTTCAGGATATAAAAAAAAAACCAAAACACCTTATAATAATACCGGACGCATCGAGAGTAAATGGTAGTATGTACGTTGTTTCGACGTATACTGAGCACCAACTAGTATTTTGTTTAACGAGTAATATCCTATCCTTGCTCTCTTCAAGACTCTGGGATAGGTAAGGTAAGTCGGTCTTACGTTTCGGTGACAGCGAGGTTATTATAGACGACGACACACAACTTCACTCTAAAAAATAGTTTGTAAATTTGCCACACGTGCGTATAGGAACATAAGAAAATAGGAATGGTAGAATTGTTTCCCAGACATCCATGGTAACACTACTAAACTATTTTATAAAACAGTCAAATGCATACTAAAGTTACCAGAAATGTATAGAAACAAGTGTAAACGTTTGCATATTTACAAGGCGGGAGTATGAAAACTACCTCCTACTGCGTTTAAGTTAATTACTTCCTAAACATTATAGGAAGTTATTTTTACAGTGTTGGTACAATGACAGGAGCTGGCAGAGGAGTCGGCAATAGCCTTTGTTATTGAACCATCTTAGAGTTCTCCTGGAGCGATTTCGGGAAACCATGGAAAACCGTAATCAGAATGGCCGGAGCCGCGGATCGAATCCTTGTCCTTCCAAATGTGAACCTAACTTGTAAGAGTTGTGCTGCCTCGCTCAGTTAGTAGGCCTATTCCTAGTAGCCAGATTTCCTAATATAACCACCATTGTACTATATCTCAAGACCTGGTGCATCGACACCACCAGGTAAAACAGACCGTGATTGGCTCAGTGGCTAGAGCGCTAGCCTCCCACCCAGGCGACTCCCGGCGGGGTCAGTCCCCGGAATGTCGCATGTGGGGATCGTGCCAGACGACGCCGCTGGTAGACGGACTTTCTCGGGGATCTCCCGATATCCCCCTTCCCCTTCAGTACGGCGCTGCTTAATACTCACATCGTGTCAACCCTCACCAGCGCTAAAGACCTAGATGTAAGTTCTGACCAGAATCTCTCCACTTCACTAGGTAAAAAAAGCAAACATGGATGTAATAATAATCTAATGAATACATACACAATTATATGTATAAATTAATAAATGTATCAAGTGTAAGTTATCATAGATCAGGAAGAGACACTTTTAGACCAGACTACTGACTGGGCGCTCGTAAGTGTCCACAGAACTCTGAGGTTTGACATGAATGAGGACGTGCCAGATGTAAGAAACCCAAATGCGGAGGGCGAAGAAACATGGAGTTTCCCGACTTAACTCACCCACCAACAGCAACGGCAACATCCGCCATGTTTCATACAACTGAATAATCGGCTAGTAATCTTTCGCCAAAAATGTATCCCTGATACTCACAGTAGAGCTTCTAAATAGTTATTAAGAGGTTGCGTAACTTCTTATGCTTAAATATTCGTTTCAATTAAATAAAGGGTCACTGGAATTACTATATATATATATATATATATATATATATATATATATATATATATATATATATATATATATATATAGAGAGAGAGAGAGAGAGATGTTACGATGAGAGAGAGAGAAGTTACGATGAGAGAGAGAAAGAGAAATATCAGAAACGTCATATTTTAATTTCTGCTGGTATATTTGAACTTAACTTCTTCTGTGTGTTGAATTATTTTTTTAAATAATAAGTGAGAAATAGTTTAACAATTAAACAGTAAAAATTTTAGTATAACTGTGAATTTGAGAAATTAGCTATGCCCATATTAGGTTCTTTCCAAATAAATATTTTCAAAATCTTACATGCAGAACAATAATTAACAGTTTAGTATGATAAGAGGTTAGGGTTTTAAACGGTTGAATTAAAATTAAATCGTTTGGAATAGAAAACTATAACATATTCAGGAATAAGATTTTGATCAACTTGCGACAACCAATTAACAATCATAACAACGATCAGTATGCAAGTACATTCTGAAATATGTTTAAGCTTACATGTAGTTTAGAAATCAAACCACGTTCAACTAACATAAACTGATCGACGTGGCAACCTGTAACACCTTGAACTTACACTCATGAGGAACCGAGGTGAATTACCTGCTCGTACCATCTTGATTACCGCTTTCTTTTGTATCCTAAAATCTCCCCAGGCGAATGTTGGGACCTTTCCTCAACATTGGTCATGTCCGATTCTTCTTCTTGTTCTCTAATGACTTCACTGTCGACGAGACGTAAAGACAAATAAAATAGTAAAAAACATAGATCATTCTTGTTATTCTAATGTGAAGTTGATTTGTATTTTCAAGTTTCATACAGGTGGCCTTCTAATGCAGGAGGTTTTATTATGAAACAGATACTCTGGTCTTGTTTGACGTGGGAACCGCAAGAGATCTTCGACAGGTCACAGAACCGAAAGTTCCAGATACCGGCACGTCCTTGAAAGGGATGAGACACAATCTATCCAGAAGGCCCTCGACTCTTGCAGCAAAGGGAAAGCCGTAATGTTGGCGTCAGGCAACTTCAGTTCCGGTCCTCTGACCATACCGTCTGGAGTCAGTCTCTTAGTGGACAGAGGAGTGACACTGGAGGTGATCCCCAACCCCAAGTTGTACGACAACGGCGAGGACAGGTGCGGCACAGTGGACAAATATGGCGTCGGCTGCAAGGCTTTCATGTCGGTGGTGAGACCGACAGGTAGTGGTATCTACGGTGAGGGCACGATCGATGGTCTGGGCTACGCTAACATCGACGACAAGAACGCTACGTGGTGGAAGCTGAACAGAGCCGCGTTGTACAGAGGAGAGTGCTCCAACTGTCAGCGGCTGATACAAATCAACGACTCTGTGGACATTATGCTGTACGGTATACATCTGAGGAACTCTTCCTTGTACCACGTCACCAGCAGCAGGACCAAAGGTCTCACCCTATGGAGAATCGGCATAATCTCGCCAAAGGTCACCGTCTTCTCGAACGGTATCCTGCTGGAAGGATGCCAGAACGTGACCGTTGCCTAATGCGTCGACGACGACGTAAAAATCATGGCGAACACAGCCCCATGGAGGTACACCTCCGTCCACAACACCCACGTTTACAAAGGTAACGGGCTGGTGATAGGTAGTCGAGTCAGCCGTGGGGCCAGTAATGTGACATTCTCTAACATGACCCTCACTGCAATCTCATACGGGCTAACACCAGGGCTGACGACGTGAATGCCGGAGCCGTCAGTAACATTGCCTACGAGAATATCTGCGTGTACGAGTGAGGTATCCAATCTTCCTGGACGCCAAACACAGCAGCTGGACCGGTAGCAGGAAACAACAGTTCACCAACATCTCATTCAATGGCGTGCAGTTTGGCAGCAGTGAAACATTACTGTTCCTTGGATACAGCAATACTGACCCCATCACGACCTCTAACAACAACATCCATACACCCGACAATTCAACTGGGTTAGTTATCAACACCAAACTCTCCTCCTCTCCTTGCACAGAATCTGCCGAAGATGGTCACTGTCCTCATTACACAAACAAATAATCACACCTTTTGTCTCAAATAAAGTCTACATTTTATTTTTTGTTTCTACAGTTTTCACACATGTGTTCACCATAAACCTGCGTCGCTTTGCCTCCATGGGGTAACTTTGAAGCACACTAAGGGCCGTATCTACAGACCTCTTTAGAATGACAACGAACTGCTCACCAATGCTTTCTCTATGGAGATAGCACTTGGTTATCATTCGAAAGAGGTTTATAATATCGGCCCTAAGGAACTCGCTTGGCTGATATATAACAATGTTTACTTGTGGAGTAAATTTTTTAAAGTCTAAATCCCATCGCAACAAAACATTTGATCGTCACTAAATGGCAATGAACCCAACATTTTGATTGAAGAATTGTTACAATGAATGTGCGCTCAGAATCCTGGTTGGCCATAATGAAAATAACAGACTTAAAATGTTTTGATGCATTTTAGATGTGTATAGTACTACATTATTAAAACGTATAAGTATCATACAGTCTAGCTCTGTCCAAAACTCACTATAGCGTGAATTATGTTTATCTTGTGCTACAGTACAATAAGAGAATTTTAACTTTTAAAAGTAGGTTTGGTACACAATCAGTTTTAAAAAAAATTTTTATATATTCTTAATTTTTCTGAATTGATGCGTCCTATAAATACGTTAAAAGTGCAACTGCGATCCTTTTACTGTAGCAACAGGTAAATAGAATTAACACTGTAGTCCAAAATTTCACAATCTTCCACTCAGGAAGTAAAAAAACGAAAAATAAAATAATTCAGCACGAAGTATGGGAGACCCCACCTTAAGCATATTAATAATATAATTTTCTTGTAAGGTACAGCGATACATTTACTCCCCATGGAAGAGTTGTGAGATTTTACTGTTTACCAGTACGAAGTTCTAGTGCAATTGTTTGAATACAATGGAAAACTACTTAGGCTACTTGGGGAAGGTACGAGAAGCGTCGGTGATAGGAATCCTACAGAATAAGGTTTCTCAGAAAAGCGTGGAAATTCAGTCGGGTTGCTGCTACAATTAAAGTCATTATGTAAGAGACAAAGAAAGTTGCTATGCGATGTTACTTTTTTTCTGCTAGCACGTAAGAAAGTTACTTTACAATACCGTAATATGTGTTACTTAATATATTATTAAATGGTGCCACACTGATTATAATTTTCGTGTGATGGCCACGTTTTGCTCGGAGGCCATAATTGGATAATGGCAAGCAGTAAGACAGAATATGCGCATGATTCCCCTTCAGAGGATTGGTAGGAAATACACACGACTACATATCTTTAAAATTATGACAACCATTGATTAATTTCGTTCACAGGTGGCGATAATGAGCACATCAAATAAGGCAGGAGTTGAAAAACAAGCAAATTAGGCAAATGCCAGTAAACCGCAGTCACCTCATAGGAAAAAAACTCTAAGAAACACGCCCTTTTTTTTAACTCGTTTAAGCTACAAAGTTATGTTCACAAAAGTAGCTGGAACAAGTTTCGAGGGAATATGTTCCGATGCATGCTAAATTACGCTTTACCGTCACAGCAAGAGAATAATTTAGGTGCTTAGTGTTGAGGTACCCTGAAGATAATATTATCCCTTGATTATTTTTATAAATAATATCTTTTGGCTGTGAAGGATTGCTATTTGGATATTTAAAGGGAAATCTTGAGGGAGTACAAAAGATACTGGGTCAGCTATTTTTTCTGAAAGAGTTTCGTATTAAAATGGCTGTTTTTACTATAAGTGCTACTGGGAACTACATACTGCAAATGCTAATACATCTACAGAAATGATTGACTCCTACACTATAAATAATGAAGTCATTTGTTCAATCTGAAGATGTAAAGAAGTGTAGACAAATAGGTACCTGTCTTTATATGCCACTTTTACAAAAACATACCAAACCTTCTGAAGTTGGTTCAGTTTTTATTCTTCACATTCATTGGAGCCACATTTACCTTAAGAGAAACGAGACCAGCAAAATCAGCTACATTTATATGGCGTTATTTCTACCCTATATATCAAACTTCTTTCAGCCATTAGATTTTTACGACCCTCTTAAGGATGCGTTTTCTATGGAATATAACATTTACTAAGCAAATTACGTAATAATCAGTTAATTTAATGCATCAGAGCTTTAAAAAAAATTGTTATGATACCAACCCAATGGATAATTGCAGTTGCAGGTTTCCACTCCAGTAGAATATACGAATTTAGCACAGATAGGTTTAAGACGAATTTGTATCTGCCAAACAAATGGGCCCGAAAACTGTCTTACGTTGGTAGCCCTGATCCAGAAACATTAAATTCTACCCCACCACTTGAACCTGACCATGATCAAGCAACCAAGTAGGACAATCAGTAAGTAATCAGACAAACAACCGGTTCAGAATTCCAGACCATCTGTAACCAATACACTTTTTGCACATACGACTACTTTTTCAAAAATTACAAGCAGAAAAAAAGCAACATCGAAAATAAAATTGGAAAACAAAGACAAGTACACACGTAAAAAAATTAAATGAAACGCAAGAGAAGAAAAAGTGAAGACATGGAAGAAAGTAAAAAAGCCTTATAGATACGTTAGAAGATACAATGACCAATTGCTGTCTGCGAAAAAAAGGCAGAGAAAAGTAACAGAAGAAGTAAATAACATCAGTGTCGTCTAATGCACCTGAAGATGTTTCGAAACCTACGTAATGATATATTGTTCGAAGTATATTGTAGTGTTTTACCCACACTTACAAAGAACCTAATAAGTTGACGTGAAACTTATACGTCCACGTATGTTTCTCAGACCGTTTGTCCCCGTACAGTTCGCCTACTATCGCGGCATCGGGTACAACAGATGGTCATATGTTAATTATAGGCCGCAGCTCTAATTAGTACATCTCCTGGGGCACCTCAGACATCAGCTAGGGTGAGTAGAAGTATGCGAGTGTGCACGGCACGAGCGACAAGGTCTCACTCTATTTAACCCCGTCAGGGTTTAGTGGTTTAATAAAGCAGTGCAACCCTACAGCCCACACCCTTCAGGGGATAATATTCTTGCCTGAGTTGGCAACCTTTCGGTTAAATACTCTTTGTTTTTACTATCATTAAAATTTAGTTCAATTTGTCACAGACACATTGGTAATTAGAGACACGTGTTAGCTAATAAGAGACGGACTGGCGGAGATATGGTAATAATTTCATTTCTAATTGATGCCATTATCAAATTTCTTGATGTTATGATAGGGTAGTTTTAAATTTGTCAGTGTCATAAATAATGTTATATGTTTTCATTAATAATTTCATTTAGTGTATTAATTTTTTCACCATCACCACTTCACCGCATTGTGTTTCGGCGGGAAATGCTGCGCCCTCTGCGCGCCATCTCCCAGAAACAGGGTCTTGTTAGTCTGACCTCTGAGCAGTTCACACGTGCGGGAGAACTGCTCTCGCGTCGCCCCTCCACTTTCTGTGGTGTCTAGTGTATATTCAGTCAGTTAGCATTAACATTCGTGTTCTGTCCAGGGGTCAGACCGCTGTCATCATCGCGTTGACAGTTTGTAGCAAATATGTCCCTACTAAAACATCACATACTATTAAATTCATTCATATCAAAGGCGCTTTTCATTTCTGTATCAGGACTCGGTCTGAACCCAGTAATCCACGTGTATATCAGTGTAAAAGCGGCGTGGCACTGGCCTAAACAGGGGCTAAGTGTGTGTACGTAAGTATACATAGCCAGGCTCAAGATCGCCAACTTCAGTGACGCTGTTTGGGGGCAGCCACATGGTCGTCGGCCGCATAACCTGAGAAAGACGTCTCATGCTCGCATTTCTCCGAGCTAGAACTGCGGAGCTGGCACCTATGGGTCTTCTTAACCTTTCCCAGTACAAAGTCCCTTGTTATTTAGCCCCCATGCATCTCAGTTTCACGTTATAATTATGTTGCATTTGTAAAGAACTAAGGTAGGAACAAAAGTTTGTGGTATATATGTTGTGTTATTCATTGTATTACGCAGAGCATACTGGCACAGAAATACCTAAAATTACGTATGCGCGAAAAAAAATTAATTACTTAAGTTGAAATATGTTAAAGATTTGTTTAATAGTTTTTCTACATGAATATAAAATTACTTTTTGAGATACCTTTGTAATAGCTTGTTTCGTTCTTAAAATGTTCCTTATTTCTCATCCCTATCCTAAACTTGAGTTTTAATGCACATTTTTACCTGATGATACGAGGAATATTGCACACAGTTTTGTACTGTTCCCTTTATTGTACATACATACACACATACATACGTAAATGCATATATACATGCATACGTAAATGCATACATACATGCGTACGTAAATGCATACATGCACACATCCATGCATGCATATATACATACATGCATACATATATATACATTCATACATATAGTACACGTACATGGATACATACATACATACATACATACAAGCACACATACGTACATATATACACATACACACATATATGTGTATATGATGGTACAAAATTGGTTTTCAACAGACTGAAGTAGGAATAACAAATGTCATCGCCCATGTAACCTGATGTCTGGAATTCAAGTAATTAGTATTTGGTAAGGTACGCACAGTTCTCTCGCCTTTCACTTCAAGCAGTGGCAATGTATAAGCCTGAGTGATAAAGCAGGATTTTAAAAATCGTTTCTTTATGCACACCACCTATAATCATATTCATCCATCGCTACGTGGAGGGAAGTGTATTGTTCTAACAGCGTGTAATGAAATATGCCGTACTTAGATGGACTGAGCGATTAAATTTCATTCTGTCAGCGCATGCGTAGAGTACTTAATTTTAAATGGGAATGAAAACGTGCCTAACTAATACCTAATACCTGGTATCTCAAAGCATGTTCATTCTGGTTTGCCCCGGTGCTATAGTTTATCCCACGGACAAGTATACTTTTCTGACATATCTGCTGGAAAAAGTCTTGTGGTCCACTGTGAATTAACAGTGGGTTTTCATGTTCTATATGCTGCCATCGTCTATTTACCTTTATTTGAATCTTCAGTAAGTTGCGTTGCTTCATGACAGTAATATAACGCATTCAGTTTTAAAATAGCATTTACCAGCTGTTAAAAAAGTGCACGCGTTCATGCGACAGACTATAGCTGGGGGTTATTATTCTAGTCGCTTAGCTAAATTCATGTTTTTTCTGTTAAGCCCTGTTGGTTCAGACTGCTGAAGCATAGTTCACCTGTGCATACCGCTTTGTTGGAATTTATTTATTACACTGACGGCCCACAATTGCGTCAACTAGTGAGACAGGCTTCTTGGTAGACAGTACAGGTTTGTCCCGTGCCAGGTTATTATAAACGTAACCAGTTGCTCAAACAAATAGTGAGAGGGACAGAAGTAGCCATGACCTGTAGCTCTATGTTTACCGCGAGTGATTTTGGTAAATCACGTGTAACCAGTAATACAGAGGACAGACCGGGACATCAAATCTAGGACTCTCCGAATTCGAGTGTAATGGTAATCCACAGCACCATATCGCTTAGAGGCATGGTCGTAGCCCTAACCAATGTTGGGAAGTCTAGCAGTATCGATGTGTCGACTATATCTCTTGTGACTACTGGCGAGAGTGGACGTTTCTTGCAGGGATGTGTTGCCAAGATGGCTACTGAGAAAACACTCAAGAGAGTTTGGTCAGCACTTATGTACTAGATTGCATTAGAAATGTAGTTTTACTGATATATTTACTTATTTATAGCAACTACCCAGTAATTCTTTATGGTTAAATATTTGCCTTATACAGTTAAAGTATAAGCATTTTTACTATGACAATGTAAGTGTGCGCTGCAGGAACGGGGAAAAAATTAATACATTGCCGTTCAATGTCGTTTAGTTTACAATTGTACATATTTTTACCTAACACTACAATAGCTAAAATAACTGACTAAAATGTATAAAGCCGATTGGTCTAGTGCCATTAGCAGTCCGCTGTTGTGGGTGCTGGCGTCGAGTTGACAGTTTATCAAGGCCTTGATGGGGTTATGCTCACTGAGGCCTTGGAAGACGAACCTTCCACTGCTACTCACTAGGATGTTGTTGACGTCGATGTTGTGTACCATGAAAAGTCTGCCTCCGGTCCGGCCCTGTATGACATGTCGATGTTGATGGGGAAGCGCACGTGGTATATGCAGTTGTTCTCGTGTCTGATGTCTTTCACCGGCCCTCCATTCAGAGTGATGGTCTTGATGCGAGACCCAAGGTCAAATGTGTGCAGGGAAATGTTGGAGAAGATCATGTGGCTGATCCCGTGACTCACCTAGCTTCCGATCGTCAGGTCATTCCCACGGCCAAAGTTGGTTCTATAGACGGATACGTACTGCGTCCGAGCGGTCTCTCCCACGATGTGGAGGTCGTCGTCGACGGTCGAGATGAAGGAGTGGGTGACAGTTACGTTCCACGACCCGTACACGTAGACGCCGTACGACAGGAATGTAGCCTTCACAGGTGGTAAGACGATGCCCCAGACATTCAGACCATATGACCTGCTACTGCGATGGTATATCAGCCAGGGTTCTCAATGTCACCTGATACAAGGTGATGTCAACTGAGTCTGTGATATTGACCAGATTGGGGCTGAGAGTTTGTCGACCACGCACTACCTTGTTGAGCTAGAACCTAGGGCTCGATGCTAGATTTGTTGCGAGATTGCTTTCACATTCCAAATTTCACTGCTAGACTCCGAATCTCACTGTTCTGATTTCGTAATTGAATTCATACTCCCGAGAAATGATATTCTTGAGTACCTAATTGCGAAATGTGATATGTGTGTGAGAAATTATGGTTAGTTCCGCACTTCCGACAAATAACCTAGCGCACACAAGTAGCACACCCGAAATTAACACTTTTATTTTTCCACACACTAAACGCACTCCGTCGGAAAAATTTGACTAGCGGAAAATGATTACACACACGCACATATGTGTCTGGCGTGCACGTGTTTGTTAGGTTATGTTTGGGTTAATCAATATTGTATTTCATTTACCATCGCAAAGGCTTGCATCTTTTTGACCGTGGATTTCGTATGCAAGAAAATTACAGAAGAACAGGAAGCTGAAATATAATACGATAACTGACGGTGTTTTGCGTTTGTTGATTTGTGACGAGTTAAATGTATTCTAAGTGCTAATTTTTAATGGCTACGATGAATCAAGTGTTACGTTGAGTGAGCGACTTTGTGAGAGTAATATTTCGTATCAGCGGCAGATACATTTAATTTCAATGAAGTGAACTAATAGTTATTGCTACGTGTAACACACGTGTGGGTGAAAGTGGTTATGCATAGTGATTTGGTGCACGTCTCAAGTATATTCTGACAGCAGGGTGGTTTTGCAGTAGCAGAGCAAACAATCGAGCGAATAAATTTAACTTAATTGCA
Organism: Medauroidea extradentata; assembly: GCA_003012365.1. Lineage (NCBI taxonomy): Eukaryota > Metazoa > Arthropoda > Insecta > Phasmatodea > Phasmatidae > Medauroidea > Medauroidea extradentata. The sequence continues at coordinate 18,325 of PNEQ01008047.1, forward strand.
CAACCGTATGGGGACTGTTATGTGTACTACATAATTCTATTTCAGAAAATAACAGGGTCACCAACAGTAACTTCTGATTCTTTCTTAGCAAAATTGTAGACGCACAGTCTTGCGCTAATCTGAAGCCCGAGAAACCTAGGTGGAACAAAACAAATAAGTACAATCTTATGTTAGTTGCGTGACCTTTGAATAATTCTTGCATTGGGATGGTATCGGAAACTTATGTGTTTTGCCGTATATACGACACTGTAATCGAATGTTGCTGAGTAGCAAAAAATCCACCGCGGGTTTTCAACGATCCAGCAATAATCGCTAGCAATGGAATATCGATTCAGCAAAACGTCTCAGTTTCAAATTACCTGTAATTAGAACAAAAATTAAAAAAAAAACATAGTAAATGCAACACGGAATTTTCAGATAAACCGTACGGGAAATAAAGAAATTCAGAATGAAAAAAAAATAACTATACAACCATCACAATGTACAAATCTCAATACAGTACATCAGATAGTATGGCCAGTTACTGGGACGGACACCAGACAACACACAAACCCCATGACAACGAGAACCAAACAGATATAAGACTGCACATAACAACGACTACGCTGAAAAAAACACCGAGGGTTTCGTTAAACGAACTTATCACGACGTTTAGTGAGCTGACATCTTCTCCCTTCTTTAGAAAAACTGAAAGTGGAAACTGAATAGTTTGGGTGGTATGTATAGAGCAGCTAATGATAGCCAAGACCATTGACCCACGACGAACCCTCAAAGTCTTCTCCCAAGCATGAGTTAATTAAACCACTACCACTCAAAGTCCAACCCGTGATCGGCTCAGCACAAGGCTGGGGCTTCCACGACATTCACCTGAGTATCTGCTAAGTACTATGCATCTGAGTTCTCACATGAGCAGGTGTCCACCTTCCAGGGCTCCAGAACTCCTCCAGACCAACAGAACTTGAGATTCGCACCACTGGACACTACTGTGTGCCTCAGTTGTGACATGCAATCAGCGCAACATGCTGGAGCTCCCGTACCAACTTTGGAAGCTTGCTTGGCAAAGTCCACTGTGGATATTTTCCTTTGGTTCCATAAGAAGGAGGAGCACCACTTGCCCGGTATTGTTGACATATTTAAATCGATATTATGATATGAGAACTCCGAAAAAACAAGTCAGTTTATTCCAGTTGATATAATTATCACAGTAGAGGAAGGAAGATTGGCATATACATAGAAAGGTTTAATAAAACTCTTGTCGACAGTGAGATCATAAAATACAAATCTGGGTGGCTCAGGTTTGGGGAAAGTAATGGAAGCTGCCATGGCCTCTGTTAAACTACCATACCATTATTCATCAGGGGTGATTTCGGCAAAACCTTGAAATCCAAACCTAGCACGTTTGACAGGGAACCCTATTCGAACCCTCTTGGGTGTGATTCACCTCGCCATATGAAGTAGATTCTATTCCGTGAATTTAAATTAAACAGTGCATTGAATTTTATATTGTTAACTAATAATGTTGGTGGTAACTGTTATTTACAAGACTTGCAGTCATCAGATATTATACGTTGTATACACAAAAATGTAAGTCAACAAACTAGAGAGACTATTCT
>PNEQ01008048.1:0-19937 GCA_003012365.1 Medauroidea extradentata
TGTTTGGTGTACTGTCCTACTGAATGTCAGCTTGCAGATGTGTTTACCAAACCTGTGACACTGAATAGGCACATAAGCCTGGCAGAAAGGTTCATGGTTATAGTTAAAGAATAGACTAAGTATGTTTATGTGTGTCTTATGTTTGGTCAGGGTCTCTCAAAGTTCAAAATTATGTAACTACAGTATATGGTTTAATTTTTAATTTATGGGGAGAGTGTTTAATAGATAAATTTAACGTTTGTAAATAAGTTTATTTTTCTGGGTTGGTAAGAGTGGTGTTTTTGTTGTGGTTGTCAGGAGGAAGTATGGAGACGAGTGGTAGAAGGAAAAGTGAGGTACTAAAATAAAGCAGAAGGATTAAAGTGTCGAAGTATATGTTTGTGTTCCATTTATTTGACATTACAACATACGGCACTATGTTGATAATAATATTACTAGTAATATTATTATCAAACAGGGATATTTGCATCGAACATAACATAGTAATTAACACATTTTTGCATTATTTCTATTTTGCTATTTTATATTTTTTTTAAACTGTGCTTGCAGCATTTCTTTCATAATATAAGTACCACGTTTGTTGCTACATTGCTAGAAATATTGTACCGTAGTGTACAATTTGTTGGTATCTGTGCTATCAACATTTTTACATTAACATTGTTACATATTTTTGTACATAATTAGGATTTATAAAAGTAAGGTAAATAACAGAAAAATTTTTGAAAAAAAAAAAAAAAAAGTCACTGGTGAATACATTAAAATTATTGTAATTGTTTTGTCGGAACTGTATATTTTTTTATGTAAGTATTTGGGCCAATGGTTTCTTTCGGGGGGTATTTGCATTGAAATAACTTTTGTATACATCATAACAAATACATAATAAATAATGAAAATTAACGTAATAAGTTCTGTACAGATAAACCGAGAGAAGTATGTTGTGGTCGGCTCGCCTGTATATTCCGCGCACAGGTGAAATATTCTCCAACATCTACCTGGCACAAAACTAAAACCCATTCACGAAATTCTTAAAAAAGGGCGCCAAAATGTAATACAGTTTTTCTGCTTTATTTCGTCCACAAACAAGTTCCTCGCTTACTATATTTGCACTACATTTTCTTCTCCTCGGTAGCGAACATGGTACCATTTAATATTTAAAAAAAAAAAAAAAAAAAAAATTAACTAATGAACATATAGAAATGTAACATACAGTATCATTGGCAGGATAGTTCATGGATTTACTGTAAAAATTTCGAGGTCAATAGACTAAATAGGTTTCTATTTCTGATGTGTTTAGTGTAACAGATTTTTGAACGCGCGAGCTTGTACGCTACACTCCGTGGCTTGACTCCTCCACGTGACGTCAGCAGCAGGGAGTGGAAAGATAGGATAGCGCGGGAGACGGGAATACATCCCCCCTCCCCCCGGGTTGTGCGCTACCTTGTGTTACGGCTGTACTCAAGCCAATGGGCAAATTTACGAGGTTATTGTTACTTTTTAGATTAAAATACATATTTTATTATTGTTATTTTTTAGATTAAAACATATTTTAATGGAGCACAGGAAATACTTAAAATAATGCAAATATACTTGTCGACAAACAGTACGGGAAGTAATAAACCGTCAATTATAAAAAAACGTTCACGTAATAGCTAGAGTGGCAAGTTCGTTGCTAAACTAAATATTAACACAGCTTGCGTTCACGCCGTTCTTTTAAAAGTTCATACAAACATATTGTCGTATTTCCGCTGCGGAAAGTAAACAAACCGAACCGACGAACATCTGCTCAGTGTCGCCAACATGACAGCGCACGTTGCAAATAACTACAACAGACCAAAGTATCCCAAAATTAAAATTACTTTGTACACGACGTAATTTCTTTTTACAACTTACGAGCTAAGAAATGCAAGAAACACAATACAAATATTAGAACTTATTTTTTAATTACTGTAGGCCCGTAAATATCACCAGTGTTACACTTCCTAACATTTGAACATATGTGTTGTTTATAACTTAATTAAATGAACGTGCTGATAATAAAGTGCACGTTATTATCATCTGAGCAGTAAACATTAATGCCGTGGCCACGGGTAACTATATTTATGCTGTAGTATAAATGTGGTGAAAATGATTTTTCTCCGTTGCCTAATTCTTTGAAAGGAAAATTATGTAAATTTTTACTTTAAAAAAACTAGGCAACATACTGAGTTAATACATTTTGCAACACAGCTATGCAGCAATTTTACTATATATGCTACCTTTCAGTGTAAAAAAAAATATCCGCAAAAAAACAGCGTAAACAATAGAAGCCTATAGCCTAAGAAATCAGTAATAACTGCGGTATGCAATCCACGTACAGCCAAGAAAACAGGTCCGCTCACGGGACGGAGAGGGGGGAGGGCAAATTGCCCGAGGCCACATTTGCAACGGACCCTCAAATACAAAATTCAAAGATCTTTGGTATTGTTATATTTTAAAAGCTCATCTCCCCATAACCATTTTGTCCCAGGCCCTTCTGGGCGGCTGTGTAATAAAGTGAGTTAATAGCTATTTCCCATTAAATATAAACAATACACAAATATTTATTGCATTAAAAAATAATGCTACAAAATATATCATTATTTAAACATGTTGTAATTTTATGTCGTAAGCACTCATACCAGCGACCCGCGAGGTTGGGGGAGGATTTTATATGTATATACATTCACACACAGATATGTATATATATTATATAAAGTCTGATAATCCTTTAGAACACTAGACTTGTTAGAAATCAGCAGCAATTAAAAAAAAATACTCAGGAAACCCTTAAGTCAACTTGCTATAGACTTCTGATAAGGAGGTTTTAAAATAATTTCTCTATCTGAAAATATCTGTGCGATAGGTTTAGATATGTTAAAGTTATTTTGAAATCAAAAGGCAAATATTTTTGAATGTCGGTTATTAGAGTCCTGGATATTGTCGTGTCAAAAATTATAAAAATTACAGTTTAAAATTTTTATAGATTTTATGGTTTCTATCCCTTATTTTTATAAATACCAATTTTTATTTTTTACTCTAAAGAAAAAAATATTACCATCTAGTGGGATATAAAGAGACGTTCGCTAGTAAAATATCTACTCGGAAAAAATTCATTGAAATAAGTTGAGAAGTTTAGATTTTGTGGACGATTGAATATTCCAGTCGTTCGCTCGACGCCTTAAGAGGTAAAAAAACTGCGTGAAAAGTGTTTTAATAAACCGTTGATGTAGTTTGGACCTGACGAGCAATAGCAGTGATCTTCACATCGATAAGGTCATTACTAACACCCGTATTAAGTTTTTTTTTTTTAATCCGACGGTTAAGAAGTGCAAAAACGTATTATATGCTTTACTGGATTGACATGTAAAAGTATTTTCCGAATTGTACGAAATTTAAAACAGTACGGGGAAAAGGGATAAAATGTGTCTCTCAGTAGCTCTTAGACCCGTTGACATAATGTCGCATAATATTCAGATGCTTTTGCTTCAGAATACTGCTTACGCAAATACCAAAACGTGTTTTCAGGATCTTTTGTATTTCAACTATTAACGAAACGAAAATGTGTTTTCACAGAATATCTAACACGTATCCTTAAGACCAATTAAATATAATTATAACGTTCCGAGGTCTTGGTATTTATATAATCACATGATTAGCTAAGCAGAACGATAAAGCGATTAAAATCGATCCTTTTCTCACTGTATTTTAAACCGTATGTTTATCTTAAGGCGGCCGACTACCCCACGCTTCAAGTACGTTGCAGTGTTCGTAAACCGTTTTTTTCTACGAAAATATTCCACGTGTGCCCATTGTACCAACGTACGAAAAGAAAACAAAGTTAAGGCAAGGTCGGAACCTCATTGTTAAGACGCCACGCTCATTATAAACACTGTTTCCAAGCCCTCCAACATGGCTAAAAACTGCCTTTTCCATACTTCAAAATGTACTAACCAAACCGGATGTATGTATAACTAAGCTTAATTCTGCTACAGGTTAGAAAGACCAATGTTATAAGTTTGGCATAGGGAAAATTTCTGCCACTTGAGCGCTGATATCGCTAATGCACCAAACTGACCAATCACAGAGCTTTCCTGAATTTTAAGTTACATTTAGTTGATAATTAAAACGCCAAATTGGTTTCTTTTCACTTTAAAATTAAATTAAATGACAAAAATAATTTCCACGTTTATTTAAATTGAATTTTACTATGGTTTCGTATTTATCGGGTCTCTTAGCGACTGAAGAGAAACTAGTGGCAGAAATTTTCCCTGTGCCAAGCTCTCCCATAAGAAAACACATTTTCTTTCTAACCTGTAGTAGAATTAACCTTAGTCATGAGCACGTAATACAGAAGTAAATGATTCTCGCTCATACAATGGCGGATTTAAGCCCCCCCCCCCCCCCCAGAATCTGTGAGTGTATTTTTTTAGTATAGTAAATTGTTGAAATAAGTAGAGAAGAAACATTACATTTACATAAATAAATATTTGTAAATAATACACCTGGGCTCACAAATGCCTTAATATAATAACTCATATAATATGCACAGTTAATGTGATCATAATTGCACAATGCAGTATTGTTAAACCTTCCTCTCAAGCGAGGGTCTTTCTTGCTCGAGTAGCGCTGTGTGCGATGCTGGCTGGAGGATATTTGATTTGATTTATTAACATCCATTTTTACACGACATGTATTCGGATTTGTAAACTTGGGAGTTTGTACATGGTTAACAAAGTAGGAAATTTACAGAAGTTTACAACATTCACTTGGTAGACAAACACAATATGAGGTTAAAGCCAACACAATAATATTACAAATAGAATACTTGACAGTCAAAGAACTTGAAGTTAAAAAATATTGAAGAGGATTACATCACAGGAACCTAAGAAAATTACTAACAAATAGCAACAATTCAAATAACTATGAAATCTAACTACATCAAAAATAGAAACTAACAAATAGCAACAATATATATATGTATATATATATTCAGTTTTATGTGTCAAATCACAGCCTACAACATTGTTATACGCTGTGAATTTTTTCTGTTTGGTATGTCAGTTGGTTTTAGTGGCGTACATAAAACCGTAAAGTGCCAATTTTGACGTTTACGACTCATTACGTCAAAACTACGAGAGATATAAAAATTTCCTAAGAGGAGTATTTAATCACAATTTATGTCTTAAAATAATAAAAAAATGTATTGTACAGATATAAAAAAAAGACGCTGAAAAGTGAGGTAAAGCGCGCCCGTAAGATCGGTCAAGAGTAAACAATTCTACAATAGTACGACATAACGTTCGTTTGTTCTCTGAAGAACAATATTCTTGCTTGCAGAGTTTTCACGTAAGTGCATGTCGAAGTAAAAATGTCGACGTTGTGGGAACATACCTCAGCGAAACCTTAATGAACTACTGTAGTTTAATAATTAACAGTGAAATTAAATTAATGTCACGGGCTGTATGTATGCTTCCACTTATATAAACACAAAACAGATTTTTGTATTCAAAGAAACATCAAGTAAAGAATTTTACTAGACTTGCAGAGATTTTTTAAAATTACAATTTTTTATTTCATGTGTATATAAATTTGAGCAGATAGCCATTGGCTCGCGACGTCTAATTTCAGTATAAATTGTTCAGTTTCAATAATTCTGTTGACTTTCGTTGGGTGTATGTCCCTGTGACGTGGCGACTTTGAATGAGTGAAGATATTTCAATCAAGACATAACAACTAAGTGTTTAGCACTTGTGATGGGTGACATCGCAGCACCGGAATGAAGGGGCGGAGTAACCGAAGATCCCCGAACCAGCAAAACCAAATGTACTGCCAAATTGACCAGGTCGCGCCTATATTGTGTGAGGTCTGCTAGGTTATCGCTTCCAAGGTGGTTGTCAACAACTGCAACACAGAATGCAGTGTATCTGTAGTATGTAATAAACACTTCTAGTTTCTAGCTTCCAACATGTTTTGTACAACTTTGTTGTCATTGAAGTTATTGAACGTTCTTCAAGAGCAAACAGAATCTTACAAATGAACGTAGTTAATTGTCGGCGTCCTAAAGTTCTGTGGTGTAAAGTGTGTGGAGTGACAAGAAATGGTTTCTCGGCTATGCACTAGATTATACACCCGCTAGTCTCTGCAATATATAGTTCAGATTGTCGAATGTTACCATGGCAACATTGGCGGTCTGCCGCCCCAACTTGTGACGCTTTGCAATACTTCTAAATAACCGGTCTGAATACCGCAACTCGTAGGCGTGCCGACTCGTAAATGAATCACCCCGGCCCATCGTTATCTGCGTCTCAACGCCTGGTCTTCCGCGGCTCGCAAACATCTGCTTCAAATCTGTCAACAACCTAGCCATGCTCTTGTTTGGCGCCAACCTCCTTGTCGCTCATCCTACAGGCTTTAGTTCAATTGGGCCAATCAGGAAACAGCTTCTGAAAGACAGCTCTGCCCCTCGAGGACAGTAAATTCCTACCATTGCTGTGTTTATTACATAAATATTTAATTAAATTCAGCTGCACTGTGATAATTACCTTACATGTTTTTCTTACAACCTAAAATGCCTAATATTCTAGTTATAGTAACTGTTGAACACTCTTATCTTAAATACTATAGGCCGACTTCCCTCCCCTCTTGACAGGCAGGTAGGGGGGTTACATGAGCAGAGGTGGGACCAGTAGGATCACACGCTTGCCTTGCACATGTTGTTTCCACTAAGTCCAATATATACATTCCTGTTTTTCTTAAATACAATTCTGTACATAGATAATTGTTTCGTGCAAACTGTCTCATCGACAACCTGACACGATGACGAGAAGAATTAATCGTCGCATGACATGTTTATTATATCCGTAATATATGATAATTGCTTACAGTTGATGGATATTGCTCTAATTAATTGGACTGGCGATCACATGGCACGTAACATTTTTCTTTTACGTTTCTACAAAGGCTTGCCCTTTAAAAGCATATTGTATCGTAAAAACATTACAAGTTTTGAAAGCAGTATATTATAATTTTTGTCCTGGAAACTCCTGAAATAGCACAATTTTGCACCTATAAATACAAATTTTCCCGGGGGAGGAGCCCCATATTTTATTAGTGGTGCGCATACTCCTTAAGGCATACTTCCCCCCCCCTAATATAGGAGCTTAAATCTGCCACTGTCGCTCATACAATACACGAAACCATATTATAGACTCAATTTTTAAGAATGGTTCGGTTCATCTAGTTCTGTTCATGTTTATGCGAGATGCAAGATTTCGACACCAAAATCATTGAGTTGTGAATTTAAATTATTTGTGTGCGTTTAAGCCAAGTTCTCTAAACGCGCTTATTTATCCACTGGAAGGTATTAATAGGTAGGTAATACGTGTGACAGGTGAATTAGTAAAGAACAATATAGTCTTCATGAACAAGCACTACAGAGGCATGCAGTGATTTCACTGAATTTTTGTATTCAACTACTATCGTCAGCGATAAGCTTGTTCCTCCTGGTGTATAGGGACTGGCTTGCCAACAACCTGCCAGTAAGATGTCTGGAAAACATATTTATGTGATCTTAAGTGATACATAAGGCGTAAAGTCAAACAAATTATGTTCTGTTTCTGTTTTACAAGCTCGGTTGTTACATTTCGCGATACACCAGTTTTCAAAAAGCAGCTACATACATATTAAAGTTGTTACAAATATGTTTAAAATGTGCGCTATATTAAAAAAATGCGCATATTTGGACTGTGTTTTATTCTGATATGTTAAGATACGTGCAATAATTTCGACAGTTTTGTGTAAAACAAAACACGTATGACATGTTATGTGTCACAGTTCATGTGCTAGGCGAGAACTTCCTTTAACTGATGGCAAATAACGTAGGCTCTTCTTCTGTTCATTCAGGCTGAAATATTGCATTTCTCTAATAAGTTAAATTAAAATACTTTTAGAAAGAAATTACACCTATATGAGATACCAACACATAATATATAACAGTTAAAATGTATCGTTAATTGTTATAAAAACACGTTTATTGTAAATCTTTAAGAGACACTTTAAGATAGTTTTATACATTACAGCTAACATAATAACAAAACTAAGAAGTCAATGCAAAACATGGCATGACTATTACATTATATATATATATACATATATACTATATTTCTACCAGGAAAACTCTTAAAATAGTCTCATTTCGCACCTTGAAATCCAAATTTTCCCGGGGGAAGATAAACTTTTTTTGCGTCTTTTACGTGTCATCATCGCGAAGAGAAAATAAACGAAATATCTCGACGGGTTCGAAAAATATAGATAATTAATCGGAAACACATTTAAGGCCTTTTTCAACCCCTTTAGATGTCGAATTTAGAAAATCCCTTCGTAGTGCTCGCCTATCACCTGAGGGGAACCCATACAAAAATGTCACAATTCAATGTCCAGTGGTTTGGGTTGCAGTTTGATATGTCAGTCAGCCAGTGCTCTCTTTTGTATATAGACAAGCCGTTGTCCGCGTGAAATTATGAAATGTAAACAGTAACTCTGGATAAAATATGTGATGAAGGCATAGCGTACTCAATAACAGTGAACTATAATGTTCTTAGCTCAGAGTAAAGAGCGCGCGCAATTTTCTCCGTGATCATTCTCTTTTTTCGGGAGACTGTAACATTTGACTGCTTTTCGCCTACTTAATTTTAGAATTTCATAAAAACCTGAATTTGATTTGTAGATATTTACATAAGCTTCTTTCTTATAAAAAAATCATCTCGATATCTCAACACGTATAAGAGGTACAGATGATTATTTTAAATCACATTTTATTTTTTCAACAGCTTTCAAGGACGAATTTCGAAAAATTGTAAAATACTTTTTAGATATTTACTTAAGCACCATTAAAAATCCCCTAACTATGTGAAATGGTTTAGGAGAAATCGCGGATTAATGAAAAACACATTTTAAGGCTTTTCCCCCCTTTAATTTTCGATTTTCGCAAAGTCGAAAAATGTGCGAGTATGCATTTCTTTGGGAAATATTATGAAGTTAAAATATGTATGATATCATTCCCGGTTAATGAGATATCAAGGATTCTTTTAAAACACATTTCACCACTTTTCACCTCCTTAATTATCGAATTTCGAAAATCTGTTCTTAGTGGGTGCCTTGGGGCAAGAGGAAGCTTCCCTCAAAATGTCATGATTCTAGGTCCAGCGGTTTGGGCTGTGCATTGATGATGAGTGAGTGAATGTGTCAGGACACTTCATTATACATATTAAGATTAACTGTATGCCGTACGCTACATGTCATCCCCACACCAAACATAAAACACACACATTATATATATATATATATATATATATATATATATATATATATATATATATATACATATATATATACACTTTTGTGGTTTTAATAACATTTTATATATTCCTAACTTGGCTATAACAAACAAATTAAATACAGTCCTACTAAGACGCCTATTAGAAATATTGTATACGAAGTATGCGGAGATGCCACGAGTTGTGCGAGATAGGTTCAACTGTATTCGAACACTATAAATGTCTGTTATAATTTACAGGCGACGTTCATACGAGGCGGATATCAAGTTCGTAAGAACATTCTATGTTTGATACGCCGAGTGTAAACACTGATTGTACAACTACATGAAGCATACATTTCTGTTTCCACAATTTTCAGTCTTAATTTTCAAAACAAACATAACATTTACAGTAGCTACGTCTTAGATGTAACTCGATACACAAAAATGAAATTTCTTTTTAATGTAAGTACAAAACAATGGCTCGGGATGGTTATAAACTTGCATTATTTATCATTTTCAAGTAGTTTCAAACCATACGGTATGACTATAAGATTCAAGAATTCATAGCTACAGGAAAGAAATCGAGCCACAGAGTTGCATTTCACCGAGTTGAAATGTTTTAAAATATTACACATATTGCTGAACATACCGTAAAACGAGGTGAATCGGATCAAAAGATTTAGAATGAAATTACCAGTGCATTATTTGCTTTAGAGACTATTTTTTCCTTTATAGGCCAACTGATGGTGTTGTCAGATAGTTTGATTGGAACGTAACTTAAAAAAGAAACTTTGTCGGCGAGAAATTTGTTTCAAACTTGGATCCTATTTACCCCACGGTGATTCTATTCACCTCGTTTTACGGTACTAATTTATTTCCTATCTTCAAAAACAAATGACTATTTTCTCAGTTATATTACCGCGAGAAATAAGCTGAAAATTCTGTATTTGTTTCAAGTTTGATTTATGTTACTTAAAATCTCAAACATACCGCAATAAACTGGAATATACGACATTATAGAACGTTTGTCAGTGACATTATCGGTAAATATTTACCGGCGTTGTGTGATTATCCCGCATTGAAGCGTGCTTCACGACCCCAAGACCTCGCCTGTTCAGCAACATAGTTACTCTGAAGGTTGTGTGAAAATTGTCTGTAGGATAAGCTGCAATGCAAGTATATAGCAAAGGTAGGAAGGTGTAGCTGGCAGTTGTGTGCAGCATTGTTGACATAGCAGACACCTGCTACAAGCTGACCTAGTAGTAGGGGAGGGGGGGATAATCCTCGTGGTAGACTAATAGCAACACGCACAGCTGTGCCGACATCACCACCCACCATTACTATAACACACGTCACGTCACATCACGTCTAGTTACGTCCAGCCACAGTACCTCTCGTCTCGTCTCCGCCAGTTTCTCTGCTATCTTACATTCAGGTGAGCAACTTCTCTAGGCGCTTCTATACTTGCACCAATCACGTGCTAGAATGTTAGTTGTGTAGTCTGCTATCTCTTACCATCAACGTCTAGGAACTCACATACTCCACCGAACTGCAATGCTCGTTACTTGTTCATTCTGTGACTCAACCTAGCTTGCAGTCAAATGAGTTCAAATACTTCTGAGGCCTGTAGTTTGTACTTGTTCGTAAGAGCCATGTTAAAAATTGATTCGTTGATAATTTGTTCGCGTAATTGAGTTGATGGGGCGGAGGGTAATCTAACATAACTGTTCTGGCACCGGGGGTCCTCCCCAAGAACATTTTCAGTTTCTAGGTTCATATATACAATATACAGTGGCCAGAAATTTTAGTATTTTTAATGTGTGGTTAATCATTTTTGCTACGAACTTAATAAAAAAAATAATATTTATGACTGCAGCATTTTTGCCCGAATATATTTCCTTCAATTTATTTAGTAATAATTTAGCGAGTTTGCCAGTCACAGGAACTAAGAACAGAACCAGAAAAAATGTTCGTGCGACCAATTATTCCCGATATTTTCATGAACTACAGTCCCGGGCTTTGTAATAATATAACTATTTTGTAGACATTTTAACTCTTCATTTACACATAAATTTTGTTCAAATTTGTCCTATAATTTACGTAATTCAGCTCTATATTTTAGAATTTCCTGAATTTACTTACTAATATCTTTAAATATATTTTATTAGATTAAGAAAGCAATTAAATATAACCTCATCATTAACTGCACAAATTAAGGGACATTGATCCCTGTCAGATCGGTTTTACGGTTTTTCTTATAAATAAGGGGATAGACACATTGCTTTACTTTTTTCACGCTGACAAGGCATAGTTTATTGTTTCATTCAATTTTTGGAATCCATATGGCATTGTTTCAGTTAATGTTGTGACCTGTGTAGTCGCTCCCGTAAATAAAGCCATTTTTCCTTTTCAGCTGTTTCCCATTGCAAAATAATGAATATATTATGGTTCCAGCAATTACAAAAAATCGATTAAGTTTGTATCTATGCCTTGTCGTGACAAACATTTTGATACATCGACTAGGACAGAAGTTATCGAGAAGAAACGGATAAATCCAAGGTGGTAGGGATCAGTACCCCTTCAGTTATACTGGCGTACGAAGACGTTCAAGAAATAAATCAAACGTTATAATAAAATACCAATACTGTACATATTTGAAAATAATCTATAGTAACTGAAAATAAAATTTATAAATTTAAATAATTCTTCGGTAATATTTATACCTGGCTACTATACACAAATCTCTGTTCGACTATTAAGACGAAGAAAAGACGTGAAATGTGTTTGCAATTATTCCTCTATATCTAGCAGACTCTTTAAGATATATAGTTTGTTTTTACTTCAAAATCATTACCCAACAGGTAGTTTCAGTATTTATCGATATTTGACTCCCATGGGATGAAAAGGGAGAAAACTGGGTTCATATTAATCTTTTACGTAGCTGGAACCGAACACGCTATAGACTATTTGTGATTCTTGCGTCACTTGGATACCAACACAAATGTGTGGGATTTCAAGACGTTACGGAATTCGATATTTAGGGGTGGAAAGACGTGAGAAATGTGTTCGATTATTCATCCATGTCTATTGAACCATTTGAGATATCGAAGTAACTTAGGCTTCAGGATTGTGCTGCTTGCGAAAATACTCAAAATACTATTTCATGTTTTTGCCAAAATCTACTTAAAAGAAAAAAAATTTAATGTGTTGTTTCCGATTGATAAACACACACTCTCCCCCCTCTCTATGTGTATATGTATGTATGTGTGTATGTGTGTGTGTGTGTGTATATATATATATATATATATATATATATATCACGATTATTTTCTGATATTCGACACCTAGGGAGGTAAAACAGTGTAAGAGGTGGACGTGTTTTCAATGAATCGTTGACGTATCTCGGACCCAGCGGGCTGTCGTCGTGTTTGTCAAGTCTAGACACCCATACGATATTCTAACATGATACTCAAGTCTGTAAGAGAGTGAAATGTGTTCTAGAAATATCCTCGATATCGTTCGACATATAGATACGTAGGTAAGTGAGCTATGTCTTGTCGACAGTGAAGTCATATAGACGGCGACACAGAACTTGTTACAATGACAGTAGCTGGGAGAGGAGACAGCCATGGCTTGAACTCAGGACGGCTGGTTCGATACCCGGGTCCTCCACATTGCGAGGACAACGTGAACCTCTGCACCCCCTCGCTCAGTTATTACACATATATACCTGCCCTCACTTCGTCACGTCAACCGTTGTAAACATACTTCACGATATTCATCAATTAAAACTATATGCGTTAATAAATGTTACTATCCCAAAGAATTGTCTATTTAGCTATGACTAAGTGTTATCGCCTTAATTTTCAGTTCGATTGGATACTAATACAAATGTCTGTCTGAGATGTACAATTAAGATTTTTTGAAATTTGACCCCTAAAAGGACTAAAATATGTAAAATTATTTTTCTATTAGCCAACGATATCTATATAATCATGCAGTAGAGAAATCGAGGTGTTGTTTGCTTCAGAACTATGCGTACGGAAGGTTGGAGGACAGTAATTTACTTCGTAAACTGCCAAGACAGACGATCCTAAAAGTAAGTACTAGCAGCGATAAATAATTTACACCGGGGTTACATTCTGCAATTCCATCCAGATGTATTGTCGTACAACCTTTATGTACCTCGAAAATTAATATTTTATTTATTTCACGTGTTATCAATAATATTTCCGACGTTACAGGGAGCAGACGGCGTACGCATGTGCAATGGTAAAACTTAGTGACGTCACTGAAAGCAGTTGTCCATTTATACAGAAGATGGTCAGAATATAAGTTATAACTTCCGGCCCTCCTCGTTCCCCCGTGGCTACTATCATCGTCCATGATGAAGACAGGTTGATGGAAGTTTTGAAATGAAGCACACAATGTTTCGTCATTCATACAGCGTATAACGTGGCTCAGTATGCAAGTATGATCACAGCCTGTCATGTTGGCCGTGGTTTGCTTGCACATATGTGTAACAACACATATGTCCCTACATCAGCCACAGATACAATACCGGTACTTACTTAGTTCTTATATAGTGCAGACAGGTGTATGCGGATTGGCGGATATGTCCATCGACTCTTCAAGGCGTGATCTAATCTGCTTTCACGATTATTACTTTATTTATTCCTAAACGAGAGCAGATATCGAACAACTGTTGTACTGTTTGTTAAAAATAGTTTCTTCTATGTTATTTAATTCCTTGTAGAAGAAAAGTTATGTAGATTTGGCTTATTAGTTTATACATGAAAGTTTCCTCAATCACTTAACTAGCTGCAACCCTAGTGTATTTTGGCTTGAAAAGTTAGCTAGCATTTGTTTATTTAAACAATCGCGCGCAATAGTTTTCCAATATATGACCTTGTTAATGTAAAAATAATCCTCGTGAAAGAAGTATAAATGATGAATGCATCGCGGGGCTGGGGATCCACTGCGGGATTCCAAGTTGACACATGTCGACTGCTTTGTATTTGAAAGAAGCGATCTCTCAACATACAAGTTGTTATACATGGCTGGTCTTCTTCCATCTACAGTGATATATCCCAACTATACAAGTGAGAACCTGGGAAGATTGCATCAGAAAAATATAGTTTTGAAATATTAATTCAGCTGAGGGAAGTATCAAGTACGTAGTGGATATTGCGACATTATCAAGCCTGGCATGCCGGACGACATATTACATCAGCACTTAAGAGTAGATAACTTCCACGTATCAAGTTCAGTACGTTTGAAACTTACATTGTACGAAACATACTGCCATTTAATCAAGTTACTAGCACTGTTTCAAATCTACTGTATTATGCCTATCTGTGTTGTTAACTGTTAAGTAATGGTTGACACTTCACAGAACTACGCTGCAAAGACTGGCGAGAATATTTGTTCTCAGGGTTGTTGCTACTGGATATCAGAATATAGCGAACAAAGCAGTTATGTTCGTGTCTACGAGCCAGGTTCCCTCAACTCGGTTATCCCTGATATACTCTTCTCTATGGCATCGAAGTCTTTAACGAGAACAGTTCATCCACTGCTTCATCTATACATATTCGGAATAGAAATAATAATAATGCAGGGAAGGATGGCTGTCACATCATTAGGGAAAGCTGACTATAATATGTAGCAGCTTGGACACGGTACAAGGTAGCACGGCAAGTACCACGTGTGTGTTATCATACATACACGACCAATAGCCGTGCCTCGTGATAGCAACCAAGGTCGTGATTGGCTCAGCGGCTGGGCCACTCTCCTCCCATCAGGGAGATAGGCAGGGTCGTGTCGGACCATGTCGTGGCTTTTCTCCCGCCCCTCCACGTACTTCCTAGGCAAGCAGGTGCTTACAAGTAGGCGGTTGTAAACCTACAGAGAGAGGTGCGATATTCCGGCCCTCGAGTATAACTGCCCATACTTGTTTAAATACGTCAATAGTTCGCCTCTCAGTTGACGCGATGTTTACCTACAAGCTTCGCCAGTATTCCTTATCCAAACGTGCAAGGGTGTACCTACCCACTGTTATCAGACATGACACCAATCTTTGTAACTACCTACTAGTTTATATCACGTATCTATATAATGTAAGTGTTAGCAGTACTGTAGCAACGTGTGACACAAGTATCTAACTGTACTCGACCAATCAAGATAAGACTACTGGACGCCTGCTTGTAGGCAACCAGAACTACTGGGAATGTTCTGTCGGCAGGCGGGCTATAATGGGTCAAGGAACAAAAGATCCTGCGCAGACGCCAGTGTCAGCGGATTAGTCACGTGACTAACTCGAGCGGAAAGGGAGGGGATATCTCGCGTTCTTGCTGCCTGGAGCATCGAGACGTGCACTAATAAAAAAAAATCCGACACACTATCAGCCTTCCGCATCAGCAGTAAACTGTGAAAAGACTACGGATAAAAGTGGCGTATGTGACGAAGCGGGCCCAGCTATTTGTGGCTTTCTTCGCTGAGAAGATAGTACCGTGATGTCAGGTGACAGGATCAGACACGTCCTCATGTTCATGCTTCCCAGTCCGAGCTACTCCATTCATGTTGGCCTCATTTCAATTGATTTGAACTATTGCTTTTCCATTTACGGAAAAGGAGATGGGGCGGGTAATTTTCCCCGACTATTCCCGGCCTGTCGCCATCCTGGTACTGTACATTGGTGAAACTGGCAGAGCTCTATCAACCCGTGTCAAAGAACATGAAAACCATTGCAAAAAAATAAAGGTGAAACCAAAAAAATTAAGACTAGCCAAACATGCATGGGAAAATAGCCACAAAATCCTTTGGGAAGAATCTAAACCACTCACACAGGAAGCTAAAAAAATTAAAAGCAAAATAAAAGAATCAGCCTTCATTATTAGCAATAGCAATACTTTCAGTCAATAGAGTATTGAACTAAAAAAAATTGTGGATCACATTGATTAAAAGAGAAACAACTTTATAGCACAAAACAAAAACTAATACTCAACCCACCACAACCAATCAATCTATGCTGGGTGACCATCCGGAGACAACTCATCTCCCATTGGCATAAGTCGCAATCTTGTTTCTGAACCCTGTGTGTCTACCTGATAACGGGAACAGATTCCAGTTCCCGAAACATCATAACACTGACTGTCTGGCTAACTGCTATATTTTGTTTCGTCTCATCGTTGTGTCACATCTCAACTAAGGTTTCTGTTTTTAATTTTTGTTATTTTTCTGTTTATTCCTAGTTTTATTTTACTCTATTACATTTTTGGAATTTTATGTTGCATATGTATCCTGTTGACTAAAGCATATTCTGTTTATTTATGTTTTTTGTCTTATTTTTAGTATTCTTTTGACAGTAATTAATTTTGCAATGGAGTATGTCGAAGCAAATAAATCCAGTTAGTTAATTTATACTTTCTAGGCCTCGTATGATGCTTGAGGACAGTATAATCTACGCTTGTTGATTATTATTTAAGAATGCTATGTTTACAGTAAAAATATCAATTGGATCGAAGGGAAAAATTAACCAGAGCTCCACAAGTTCTCACTTCATCGCGAACCATCCATGCGTCTAACATGACCTGCACGTATCAGACATCATAGTACTGCTTGCAATGTACTCCTGACAATAACTTGACCGAGATGGAAGTTCTTTGGTCTGTCCGTCACTAGGTACCTTAACTAATATACTTCTATTAAATCACTCGAGAAACATGCTATCTCACAGATCTTACAGCTGTAACGGTACGTCTACCTTATAATTAATTTCAAGAACACTTAATGGAAAAGTGTGGCTGAGATATACACAAGAACAAAAAAAAAAATAAAAATATTGACGCAACTCCACATATGTGGAAGTGTTATGAAGACATTTTAACTTTTCTACTCACATTCATAAAATTAATTTTTAAGTAAATAATACATTCCAAGGACAGTTGTAACCATAATTAGAGATATGACCTGTAAACTAATCTAAAGTGAGAGAGTGAACCCTGAATTAACTTACACATGGCAACATACAACACAGTTTTATTATAATAAAATGGATTAATGAAGTATTATTCCTAAATATGTACAGTTTAAGAAGTTGAGCTTCACCACGAAACAGCAGATATGAATTATTACTGATGTGAAATTCCACGGAGAATACAGCAAAATAATGAGACTGCAGCAAGACAAACTGTACTATACAGCATGAGTCGGGTATTGCTAATCTGAACCTAGCCAACACAAAATAATGTGTGCACAAAGCAATATAGACAATACCAAACATATAATAAATTTTTGCATCGTAATAAAGTAGTGACAGAAATCTTCACTTGACATATTATTTACATTATAGTACAGACAGTGTATAAACTTGAAAATTACAGTTCTCGAGTCTTCTCCATACAATCCTGCTCACTAGTTCAATACAGGAAACATGTCAGTAAATTCGCAGAGCTGATAACTTCAACAAGCCTGGGCCTCAGTTTGTTCACTATTGCCAGGTGAAAATTATTTCATACAAAGCAAGGCACAAGCTACAAATGTTATAGTAGATACGGACTACTGATAAACTTACTAAATACTGTAATAAACACTGACCAACCAACTTTGGTTCCTCCTGAAGGTCACTGCCATCTCTCTCGTGGTCTGTGGTCTTGTCTTCCATACATCCTGAATGTTCCTTGGCCTGCTAGAGTGAGAGTCGAACAATTGTTCACTGAAGAGTCTCTGATAGCAGTGAATGTCAGGGCTGCCAACTGATAAATTGATGCCCAGGGCCAAAAGTGGCACTGTGTCGCCCATATTTATAAAATATTATATATACAGTATGTTTTGTATTTGTATGTAAACAATTCCAAACATGACTGTGCTAAGTTTTCATTAAGGATATTGACTACGAAGCACATTGCTTGAACTTGGTAAAGAGGTGTGGCAGGGGGTGAAAAAGGGAGGGGGAAGAAATTTTATTGGTATAAGGTCTGGGAATCCTGTCGCTGCCTGTGTCTATCCACTTTCACACTTCCATATGTTAGGTTCAGGCACGTGTAAGGTGGTAATTATTAATTGAACCACGAGACTGTGAAAGTAAGACCTATGTGAGACAGTTACCCCTGTAGTAGTGGCAGGGCCAACTCCATGAATGTTAACAAGCACATTATGTGTTGCAGATGTCTGGGGGACAGCTGGTGGGCCCGTTCAGCGCACCACGGGAGGAGATAGCAGGGTTACTAGATGCCTCTCTGGCCACTCACGTCGTCACCATCACGCCCGTCAAGAACGATGCCTGGGCAGGCGGTTCTCGTTCCGAGAAAGGTGCGTATATTCTGGTAGCAGTGAGATGTCTTTGAATGTACCAGTGTAACGAAGTTAGTTGAGGGAAGATAAATAATCATGTTGTTCCATGTAGGTATTATCAGTTTAGAGAAATGTCTGCAGCTTACCTACTTTGATTTATATAAGTCACAGACAGTTCATAGATCTACCTTCCTGAATATGTTGCATGGCCGAGAGTTGGAAAGATGCAAGCGTAATTCATTGCTGACAACTCCTTACACTTCACTGCCGCTGCACACGAGGGCTGGTCATTCAGCTGTCAGTTTGGGAGTATTTGTAATACAGATGTACATATAATGTACAGCTAAAGACAATGTAAATGCCTCTGTGTTAAACATTTGGCAGAAATAATTATGGAAAATACCACAAAATGTTTGTCACGTTGAAATAAAAAAAAATTACATTCCTTAGTTTTTTTGGCACTGTAAAATGGTTAACAATTACCATACTGACATGAAAATAAAACACCTTCAAACGTAAGATCACTCCTACATTTTCAATTTGGTCTTAAAGGAAAAATCAGAAAAAATAATTATTACTACTGAAACATTAAATTTACTTGAGTCTGTTGGTTAAGGAGATGTAAGATGTTTTGCAATCATCAAGCAAGGTTTACATTGGGTTGAGTCTCTGTTGAAAATACATACTGCTCTATTTACACAGCCCAAAACAAACATAACACACTGGCGTGTGCACTCAGATCACAGTGATCATATTTAAGTACGAAAACCTTTGTTTGTCAAACAAATACATTTGTATGCAACAAACATAATTGTGGCCATAAGTTTAGAAAATAAGACCCCTTCCTTATTAGGAAAATAAAAACGGGAATGAAACAGTCTTATTGTAAGGTAAAAATAGTACTGTATACAAGACTTCCAGAAACAAATGCATAACGAGTACACCACATGAATCCTGACCTAAACTGCAGATGAAAATGTTAGCTGCAAAATGTTGTATGACATTTTATATGTATAATGTGGCAACACTGTACTGTAGTTAGTCCCGTCTTGCCCTCCACACATATATTACTACTGCTGTTGTGACGTGTATATTATGGGTGCAGGTTACAATTCCGAGTCCTAACATGATTCTACATATACTTGATGTAACATACATACCTGGGCATAGTGCGCAAGAGGCGACTATCTCCCTGTAGTGTCGCCATACTACATACCTGGGCGTAGTGCGCAAGAGGCGACTATTTCCCTGCAGTGTCGCCATACTACATACCTGGGCGTAGTGCGCAAGAGGCGACTATCTCCCTGCAGTG